>CAJVRN010000126.1:12280000-12327500 GCA_911728415.1 Lagocephalus sceleratus
CACTGGTGCTGGACTAACTGGGTTTACTGGTGCTGGACTAACTGGGTTCACTGGTGCTGGACTAACTGGGTTTACTGGTGCTGGACTAACTGGGTTTACTGGTGCTGGACTAACTGGGTTCACTGGTGCTGGACTAACTGGGTTTACTGGTGCTGGACTAACTGGGTTCACTGGTGCTGGACTAACTGGGTTTACTGGTGCTGGACTAACTGGGTTCACTGGTGCTGGACTAACTGGGTTTACTGGTGCTGGACTAACTGGGTTCACTGGTGCTGGACTAACTGGGTACACTGGTGCTGGACTAACTGGGTTCACTGGTGCTGGACTAACTGGGTTCACTGGTGCTGGACTAACTGGGTTTACTGGTGCTGGACTAACTGGGTTCACTGGTGCTGGACTAACTGGGTTTACTGGTGCTGGACCAGGACACCTGCTGAAGCTGTCCCCCTTCTCCAGGTTCATGGTCGCCTCAGCAACATGGAGACAGAGTTGTTCATGGAGTGTGAGGAGGAGGAGCTGGAGCCATGGCAACAGGTGGACGACTGTGTGGAGGAGGACGAGGACATGATGGACGGCTGTGACACAGGTGAGCGTCCTGCTGGGAGGGGCTATGGCTACACCCACACCCACACACACACACACACACACACACACACACACACACACACACCCCTCAAACCCATCGTCTGTCTGTCTGTCTGTCTGTCTGTCTGCAGTGGAGGATTCTCTGTCTCCTCCCCCAGCCCCAGAGACTCCTCCCATGGACACGCCCTCTCCCGTCACACCTGCCCTGACAGGTACGTGGACCTCGTCCTCTGTGTCCTCGTCCTCTGTGTCCTCGTCCCCTGTGTCCTCCGTGTCCTCCGTGTCCTCTGTGTCCTCCGTGTCCTCGTCCCCTGTGTCCTCGTCCTCCGTGTCCTCTGTGTCCTCCGTGTCCTTGTCCTCTGTGTCCTCGTCCTCCGTGTCCTCTGTGTCCTCTGTGTCCTCGTCCTCTGTGTCCTCTGTGTCCTCTGTGTCCTCGTCCTCTGTGTCCTTGTCCTCTGTGTCCTCTGTGTCCTCGTCCTCTGTGTCCTCCGTGTCCTCTGTGTCCTCTGTGTCCTCCGTGTCCTTGTCCTCTGTGTCCTCGTCCTCCGTGTCCTCTGTGTCCTCTGTGTCCTCGTCCTCTGTGTCCTCTGTGTCCTCTGTGTCCTCGTCCTCTGTGTCCTTGTCCTCTGTGTCCTCTGTGTCCTCCGTGTCCTCTGTGTCCTCCGTGTCCTCTGTGTCCTCTGTGTCCTCTGTGTCCTCGTCCTCTGTGTCCTCCGTGTCCTCTGTGTCCTCCGTGTCCTCTGTGTCCTCGTCCTCCGTGTCCTCTGTGTCCTCTGTGTCCTCGTCCTCCGTGTCCTCTGTGTCCTCGTCCTCTTTGTCCTCGTCCTCTGTGTCTTCTGTGTCCTCCGTGTCCTCTGTGTCCTCGTCCTCTGTGTCCTCGTCCTCTGTGTCCTCGTCCTCTGTGTCCTCTGTGTCCTCGTCCTCTGTGTCCTCTGTGTCCTCGTCCTCTTTGTCCTCTGTGTCCTCGTCCTCTGTGTCCTCCGTGTCCTCTGTGTCCTCGTCCTCTGTGTCCTCTGTGTCCTCTGTGTCCTCGTCCTCTTTGTCCTCTGTGTCCTCGTCCTCTGTGTCCTCTGTGTCCTCGTCCTCTTTGTCCTCTGTGTCCTCGTCCTCTGTGTCCTCTGTGTCCTCCGTGTCCTCTGTGTCCTCGTCCTCTGTGTCCTCTGTGTCCTCGTCCTCTTGTGTCCTCTGTGTCCTCGTCCTCTGTGTCCTCTGTGTCCTCGTCCTCTTTGTCCTCTGTGTCCTCGTCCTCTTTGTCCTCTGTGTCCTCGTCCTCTTTGTCCTCTGTGTCCTCTGTGTCCTCGTCCTCTTTGTCCTCTGTGTCCTCACTCAGACGATGATCTTTGTTTGCAGCGTCTTCAGGTCCGAGCGTGTCGATCAAGGCCAGCCCCCCTCCCCCCTCGCTCGCCGCCCCCACCTCCAGCCTCAGCACCCCCATCACGCTGGCCGCCACGGTGCCGCCTCTGATCGCTCAGGCCCCGCCCCTCATCCTGACTCAGACAGGGGGCGGGGCCTTCCTGGTCCCCGCCGCCACCGGAGCAGGAAGTGCTTCCATCCTGCTGACAGCCCAGGTACCCCCCCACCCAAGGTCCCCCCCCAGGTACCCCCCCCCAGGTACCACCCCAGGTACCCCCCAGGTACCCCCCAGGCCCCCCAGGTCCCCCCAGGCCCCCCAGGTCCCCCCAGGCCCCCCCAGGTACCCCCCTGGTCCCCCAGGTCCCCCCCAGGCCCCCCAGGTACCCCCCCCCCAGGTCCCCCCCCCCAGGTACCCCCCTGGTCCCAGGCCCCCTGGTCCCCCCCCAGGTACCCCCCCTCCCACGGTCCCCCCCCAGGCCCCCCCCCCCAGGCCCCCCCAGGTACCCTCTACCTGACGCTGCTCCTCCTGTTCCAGGGTTTCCCGGTGATGAACCACGGCGCTCCGCTCTTCCTGAACCTGCAGGCGGGGGGGGCGGTCCACCCGCTCGCTCTGATCCAGCGTACGTGCCCCCCCCCCCCCCCCCCCCGCCCCCGCTGTCGGTCGCCGCTCACGTTGTCTTCTTCTCGCAGCGTCTTCGCTGGGTCAGCTGGTGAGGCCCAATGTGGGCGTGGCCCCCGTGCTCGCCCAGGGCCCCGTGGCTCAGGTGCGACACGTCCCCACCCCCCTCTACCCCTGGCCCAGTTGGGCGCCGCCCCCAAGCAGCTTCCCGCCACCCTCGCCGTGTGCACGAGCGCTCCAGGACCAGGTCAGTGGACCGCGTGCGGCCCCCCCGGGGGTGTCGGCTGACCTCGGTGTGTCTGTGTCAGTCAGCGTACAGGTGACCCCGGTGGCTGGAGTCGCCCCGCCGACGCTGCCAGGCTGCCCCGCCCCCTCCCCTGCCTCAGCCAATGGCGTTGGACGGAAGGCGTTGAGCAGCAGTACGAGCCCAGCCCGGTTCCTCGTGGCTCCTCCCCTTCACAGCTTGATGCATGTCTCTGTGTCTGTGTCACATGACCTGGCAGCTCCTGGCTCCTCCCCCTCGGTCACGAGCGGGGCCTCGTCCAGACCCCCCAAGGTGGTGATGAGCGTGGACGACTTTTACTACGGCACGTTCGAGGGCGACCCGATTCTCAGGAAAACACAGCCGCTGTCTGCCAAAACGGCGAGATTCACCTGTCTGACCTGCTCATACCTGGCAGAAAACAATCTGAGGTGAGCTCAGCCGATCACCTGCATTCAACTGTGGGTCACCTGTAGTTCACCTGTGGTTCATGCATGTGTTCATCTTTTGTTCATGCGTGTGTTCACCTGTGTCTTCACATGTGTCTTCATGTGTGGTTCACCTGTGGATTCACCTGTGTCTTCACATGTGTCTTCATGTGTGGTCCACCTGTGGGTTCACCTGTGGATTCACCTGTGTCTTCATGACCTGTGGGTTCACCTGTGGATTTACCTGTGTCTTCATGTGGTTCCTGTGGGTTCACCTGTGGATTCACCTGTGTCTTCACATGTGTCTTCATGTGTGGTTCACCTGTGGATTCACCTGTGTCTTCACATGTGTCTTCATGTGTGGTTCACCTGTGGTTTCTCCTGGGGGTTCACCTGTGTCTTCACCTGTGGTTCACCTGTGTCTCCAGGTTGATGCAGCACATGCTGCAGCACTCTGGCCTGGTTGGAGAGAAGGCAGCTGAGGACAGGAACTTCTGCAGGTTCTGTTACCGACAGTTCTCGTCTTTGTCGCAGCTTCACGCCCACCAGGAACAAGTCCATGGCCCCGCCCAGTCTACCTGTAAGAGCCACCGGACAGGTGTTCACAAGCACCGCCCCCCAGTGGGGGTTTGCGGTCACTTTGATGTCCTCTCTGACCTAAATAAACGTGATCAAGCTCTTCCTGTCCGTCCCCTCAGCGATGTGTCGGATCTGCGAATGGGCGTTTGAGAACGAGCCCGTCTTCTTGAGCCACATGAAGTCCAACCACAAACCTGGAGAGATGCCGTACGTGTGCCAGGTGAGTGCTGCCTGTCCTGGGGCCTGGTTGCGGACCCCCGGCCTTCTGACCCCTGTGACCCACAGGTGTGTTCCTACCGCTCCTCCTTCTACTCGGACGTCCTCCGGCACTTCGCCAGCTTCCACACGGACTCGCGCTTCCTGTTGTGTGTCTTCTGCCTGAAGGTGAACAGAAACGCTGTGAGCTACCAGCAGCACCTGCTGCGACACCAGGTAACCCCTCCTCCAGGTAGCCCCTCCCTCATCGTAGCCCCTCCCTCATGGTAGCCTCCCTCCAGGTAACCCCTCCCTCCATGTAGCTTCTCTCCAGGTAGCCCCTCCTCCAGGTAGCCCCTCCCTCCAGGTAGCCCCTCCTCCAGGTAGCCCCTCCTCCAGGTAGCCCCTCCTCCAGGTAGCCCCTCCTACAGGTAGCCCCTCTCTCCATGTATCCCCTCCTCCAGGTAGCCCCTCCTCCAGGTAGCCCCTCCTCCAGGTAGCCCCTCCCTCATCGTAGCCCCTCCCTCATGGTAGCCTCCCTCCAGGTAACCCCTCCCTCCATGTAGCTTCTCTCCAGGTAGCCCCTCCTCCAGGTAGCCCCTCCCTCCAGGTAGCCCCTCCTCCAGGTAGCCCCTCCTCCAGGTAGCCCCTCCCTCCAGGTAGCCCCTCCCTCCAGGTAGCCCCTCCCTCCAGGTAGCCCCTCCTACAGGTAGCCCCTCTCTCCATGTATCCCCTCCCACAGGTAGCCCCTCCTCCAGGTAGCCCCTCCTCCAGGTAGCCCCTCCCTCCAGGTAGCCCCTCCTCCAGGTAGCCCCCTACAGGTAGCCCTCCCAGGTAGCCCCTCCTCCAGGTAGCCCCTCCTCCAGGTAGCCCCTCCTACAGGTAGCCCCTCTCTCCATGTATCCCCTCCCACAGGTAGCCCCTCCTCCAGGTAGCCCCTCCTACAGGTAGCCCCTCCCTCCAGGTAGCCCCTCCTCCAGGTAGCCCCTCCTCCAGGTAGCCCCTCCTTGTCGTGGGGACCCTTGCTGACTGAGCCCACCTGTGTTTCAGGTGAATCAGGCGTTCCACTGTAACCGCTGTCGTCTTCAGTTCGTTTTCCTCAAAGACAAAATGCAGCACAAGCTGGAAAACCACCGCAGCTTCCGCCGGCCGTCCCAGCTGGAGGGACTGCCCCCAGGGTCAAAGGTCAGCTCTGCCACCCTGTCCCAGCACCAGAGGCCCGCCTCACCCCGCCTCCCCCCTCCCTCCTCGTGTCCACAGGTGACCATCAGGACCTACAGGAAGGTGAGGCCCCCGGTGGCGGCGCTGCTGCAGAGCCCCGCCTCCCTCATTGAGCCAATGAACATAAAGACGGAGCCCCAGAACTCCCTGATCCAGACCAGCTCCGGGACACCCAAGTGTCCGCTGGCCCCCCCCAGGAGGCCGCTGGGCCGCAGGGTCAGCAGGTGAGCACCGGGGGGGCGGGGGGCAGACCAGAGGGTGGGGGGGGGGTCACACCAGGGGGTTGGGGGGTCAGACCGGGGGGGTCAGACCAGAGGGTGGGGGGTCAGACCAGGGGTTTGGGGGGGGTCAGACCAGAGGGTGGGGGGGGGTCACACCAGGGGGTTGGGGGGGTCAGACTGGGGGGTTGGGGGGGGTCAGACCAGAGGGTGGGGGGGGTCGGACCAGAGGGTGGAGGGTCAGACCAGAGGTCAGGGGTCGGACCAGGTCAGGGGTCAGACCAGGGGGTTGGGGGGGTCAGACCAGAGGCTGGGGGGTCAGACTGGAGGGGGGGTCAGACCAGAGGTCAGGGGTCAGACCAGAGGTCGGGGGTGATGGACTGGGGGGGGGGGGGTGCACACGGCCCAGGACAGACGTGTCCTTGCTCCTCAGGCCCCCCCAGTACCAGCAGCACCAGCTGAGGTGTGTGGAGTGTGGGACCAGCGTGTCGGACTTCTCGGCCCACTACCCGACTCACGTGCGCTGCCTGCTGTGTCCCTACAGCAGCTGCTGCTCCCGAGCGTACGCCGCACACATGATCCAGTAAGACCCATCCCAGCGCTCCCAGTGCTCCCAGTGCTGCTGGGCCTGTGTCTGATCTCTCTTGTACCTCTGGTGTCCTTCACAGTCACCATGTGCCGCCAGCCGGAGACAAGGTGGTTCCCCTGCACCGAGTTCCTCCTCCGTGGTGAGCCCAGGTTCTCAGGATCGGGGTCTCCGCTGGCTCCGCCCTAAATGACTCTCACCTAATGACCTCTTTTCTCAGCGTCTTCCTGCTGCAGTGTTCCACCTGTGGCTTCAGGCCTCGAAGTGGAGACCACATGGCCACGCACCTGCGGACCCACCCGGAACACTACAGCGCCACCTGCCGCGTCCGGAGTAAGATCGAGAGTGTGATCGGCTACCGATCGCTGAACAATGAACTGATAATAAATAATCAATGAGACACTAATAGTCGGGGGCAGCATGGTTCCCTCGGAGGTGACACAAGACCTTCTCTGTTTTCCAGACTCTGTTGAACCTGACATTCCCTTCTGGGACCAAGAGGACGAGCCCTCCCCAGGTGGGAGGGACTTCCCGACCCAGAACCTGGACTTGTCCGCAGACTCTTGGAAAACTCTGGGAGACGAAAACTCGGCGGAATTCCGGATCGTCCCTTTTGTGGAAAGTTGTGGACCTCGACATCTCCTGTCCAAGAACAGTGACGCCATTGACTTTTTTGACCTTCTGTTCCCAGAAAGTGTGGTTGAACTGATCACCAAAGAGACCAACGACCACGCCAAGACCTGCCGCTTCCTCTGGTCCTCGTTCTCCGACTGGCTTCCTGTCACCACCAGTGAGATCAGAGGCTTCATTGGCCTCATCATTCTAATGGGCATCCAGAACCTTCCCGACATGTCGCACTACTGGTCCTGGACCCACTACGACAACAGCTACACCTTCTACCGGACCATGACGTTGAAGCGGTTCCGACAGATCGCCGCCAACGTCCGTATGGGCAGCATCAGCACCGAAGAGTGTCGCGGCACCAGGTCCAGAGACCCGCTGCACATCTTCAGGCCCATGCTGGACCTCTTGGGCGGAGCTATGTGGAACACGTACCAGCCGAACTGCAGCCTGGCGGTGGATCGGGCGCTGCTGCCCTCTCTGGAGGAGGGTCACGTCAAAGAGAACCCGAAGGTGCAGCCGGAGGTGTGGCTGCTTTGTGACTCCAAATCGGGCTACTGCCATCGCCTCTTCATCCAAGTGGGGGGGAAGGTGCGACAGGAGCAAGGCTGCGCCGTGGTCTCTGAACTTACAAAGGGTCTGGAGAGGAAGCACCACCATCTTTATCTGGCCAATTCCCTCACGTCCATCCCACTCATGCAAAAGCTTCTGGACCAGGGCATCTATGCCTCCAGTTCTTTTCCTCAGCATAGCCCCATTCTCCCCAGAGAGCTCTGGGAGGAGGGGCCTCTCGACAAACCTGGAGACTTCCACCAGAAACAGGTGGGCCCTCTGCTGGTGACACGTTGGAGAGACATCAAAGAGATGGGCTGCCTGTCTACTAATGCAGCTCCAGGAGAGCAGGACACTGTGTGGAGGAGATCTCAGACCAAAGCAGGGGAACTTGATCCAGTTAGCCGCCCCTTGGCCTTCCGACTCTTGCAGGAAAACATGCGTGGGGTCGACATCTGCAAACAACTTCTTGCTTGCAACCCACTGGGAGGAATCCCTCAGGACAAACACTGGCGCAACCTCTTCTGGTTCCTCCTAAACCTCAGCATAGTCAACGCCTTCATAATGCTGAGGGAGACCCGCAAAGATAACCCGCCGCCCTGGGTGCAGGATGGCCTTTTCACTCAGGTCAACTTCCGCAAGCGATTGGGTAACCAACTGGCCAAGTGTGGCCAAAAATACCTGGAGACCATTGAGGTGGGCAGGTCCCTCAGCAGGGTTGGGCCCCAAGAGGAACTGCTAAAAGAAAGACACAGACTTGCAAAGATCAGCACCTTTTCAAAGCGGTGCAGGAACTGTAACCTGAAGAATCTTCGGCACGAGAGCGTCTACGGCTGCGTTGTCTGTGGGGTCAACCTGTGCAAACAGCCCAGCTGCTTCTGGGAGTTCCATGGCCTCCCGCCTCTCAACAAAGGTCAGACTTCTAGTTGCTTCACAATACTCCAACAAAAGGGTCGACGGTAATCTTAATTTCTTATGAACTTTTGTTTTTGACAGGCTCAGCAAGAGTTGGATTCCTGAAGGACAGAATCAGGTCTTCATGTCACCAAACTTGTGTTTTCTTCTCTGGTTTTGGTAGAACGTGTATATTGATCATGTGTGTTCACTCCTCTGTTGCAGTGGAGAAGTTGAAGTGAATGAGACTCAGGACAACGTGGACGGAGCAATGGCTCCCCTGGAGGACACAGACTTTTCTGATGATGAGGAGAAGCCTGATGGTGTTGATGGAGATGTGGTTATTAAGGAAGAAAATGTGGAGAGCTGCCCAGCTTCAACAGCGAGCAGCCAGGCCCAGGCCATGGCCCTCTTTTCTAAGGACCGCGATGATTCGCTCAATGCTCGTCAGCTAAGGATCGCGCTGTTTGCTCTGTGTGAGGGACTCCACCAGGCCTCGCGGAGCTTCTCGACCGACGCTCACCTCATTCGCTTCTGGCTAAGGGAGGCCAGGAAGTGTTTCATACAAACTGAGCAAGAGCTGAAGGTCAACGCTGACGGAGGAGAGCGCATGGTCGCCTGGGTGCTCTCCATGCGTGAGCAGCAACTTCCGATCACTGAGAGTAACCTTTTCCATAAAGCTTCCATGTTGAGGAAGAAGGGCACATTCAGCGAGTCCTTCCGCATCTCGTATGACTGGGCCGTTGGGTTCATGCTGCAGCATCGGCTGGGCGTTCAGAGCATCTTCAAGGAGGCCACCATAGCCCGAGGTTTGCCTCTGTCCTTGGAGGTCAAAGTCGACTCCTTCAGGAAGTTTACCCAGAAGATTATCCAAGTGAAGGAGCTGTCAGAGGGTACTGTGGCAGCCATGGATGAGCTGTGTTTGTTTGTAGATTTGAGGGTGGTCCAGGACAAGGCTCGCTGCTCAGAGGCCCTGGAGCTGACCGGCTCAGTACCTCTGGTCACCGTCTACCTGACTGTGCTTGCCAATGGCGTCATGTTGCCCTCCCTGGTGATGACCAACAGGAAGTTGTCTCAGAAATGTGTACCAGAGTTCATTGTACTGGAGGAAGGTGCAGACAGTCTGCTTGTAGAAGAAGTGCTGGAACTCTGGACCAACAAGGTCTGGATACCACATGTGTCCGGTCCAGCCCAACCTCAGAGAACCATGTTGGTCTTGGACCGACACCGGGAACACTTGAGAGAGTCATTCCTGTCGTCCATCAGCGGATCAGGGACTCTCCCAACAATGATTCCTGGGGGCTGCTCCTTCCGTCTCCAGCCCCTGGAGGTTTGTCTGAAGCCCGTTCTCAAATTCTTCCTGCTGTCTCGTTGGGCGAAGTTGACCTCTGGAAGTCCAAAGGAGTTGGAGGAGTCATCACCCCAACAGCTTCAAGCAAACGTGGCCCAGATTTTGGTGGATTGGGTCATTGAGGCCCTGACACACATGAACAAGCTCCCGGAGCTTTGGAGGAAGTCGTTCCACCTGACAGGTCTTCTGCCAAGACAAAAACAAATGGACCATGAGCTGGATGAACTTGCCAATCAAAAACCAGAAGAGATACAATCAGACCTCATCAGGACATTAACTGAAACACTGCTGGGGCCTGAAGCTTTGGCAGACATTTCTACTGAGGTGTTTGAGCTGGAAGATGAAGACACTGTGGAGGAAGAGGAACAAGAGAACAGTTGCGATGAGATGAAGGTCAGTTCAGATGGTGAGAGAGAGTCAAAGGTGGTGGAGAAGGAAGGCGGAGAAGAAAAGAATCAAGACAAAAGCAGAAACGTGAATAAAGGAGGGAACACCGAGACGGAGCACACAAAAGAAAGACAGGAGGAAGGAGAGGACAGGATCAAAGAGATGAAGACCTGCATCAAAGAACAGCAGGACAGGACAGATGGAGCAGAAGAGCCGCAGGTGGATGGGAAGAAAAAGGTTCCCCAGATAACACAGGACAGTGAGGAAGAGACAAAAGCTACAAACAAAGATGGGAACGAGTTGAGCAAGGAAAGACGAGAGACGCGCATCGTGATCGGAGAGGAAGTTGGAGACGAGTGGAAAATAACAGTGAAGAGCAGGACTGACGTGGAGGACAGAATAAAGAAACACTGAGCAGAAGGTCTCAAGTGCTGGGTGTTGCATCAGAACCTTTTGACCCCTTCAGTGCTTTGGTTTCTTTCTTTAGTTCTCAAAGGTTATTGGTTCTTTCCATGAGATGGCTCTGTGGAGGAGGGTTGAGGTCCGGAGGCATCGTCTCTCCACTGGTTTGTGCTCCAAAAAAAACACTCCAAATTGTACCAATTTGGGCCAAAACTCAGACTTGTTGTGAAGTTTCAAATAGGTGCTTTGATGTCTTTGGTGTTGCTGCAGAACCATAGCGCTGCAGGAGCGAGGTGTTCGTCTTTTTACTTTATTCATCAGGCTGAAGAAACGGGTGTTTCTCAGTGGACAGGTTCTGGTTGGGCTGGTTCATCAATAAAACAACTTGATAACTTCCTGTTTGGGTTTGTTGTTGTTGGAAGATATGAGAATAAAAACATTTCAAACATGAAACACAGGCACACGAAACAGGACCGAAGCAACAGAAGCCCCCACCCTCTCCGAGACCTGCTGCGCTGCGCACCATGACCACCACCCACTTGCTGCCTATTGAAACGATGGGCTGGCCTTGGAGTCACTCCCCATCTCCTATTGAAGCATTTGGCTGGGATTAGGCCACGCCCCCTGGCTGCCTGCTCTATAAAGTTGTTGAACTTTCAACGCTTTAGTAATCGGACGTTAAAACTGAACTCTGCAGGACTCGACCAGAATGGGTGAGTTATGTGGTCTTTGACTTTTCCGTCTTTGGTTTATAGAAAAGTTTCCTACTTTTGCAAAATGCCAAAAAACCAGGTGATCAAAAGTGATTGTAAAGCCGAAACCTCGTATGGGAGTTGTCTTTTGCCTCCTCTGAGGAGCAGATCAACCGTTCGCGGTGTGAATGTGACCGTTTTATCTCAGAAATTAGTTTCAACTTGACCGCTGACGTGTGAACGGAGCTCTGCTGCACAAACATTCCAACAGCCTGGACAATGTTTCCCAGGATGCACCAAGCCTTACAGGAAAGTAGGGGGTCCCGGCCCAGTTTACTGACCCACTTTAGTGTTGCGTATTCCAAAGGAATCTTGGAACCTCATCAGCAGATAAACACCAGAAGTGGCTTGGACCATGTTTCACTCTACTATGACCTTTGACCTATGCTGCATCTTCATTTCTTTCCCTTTTTCTCAGCCAGCTGTTCGGGATGTGGACCTGGGTACAGAAGCCCTCAGGAGGCCATGAAAGGTGAGACCAGGTCACTGTCAGAGAACATCCCATGGCCTTCATGTAGTGTCCACTTGTTTCCATGACGATGAGAGTATCCTGTTACAGCCATTCTGAGGTCGCTACGATACGTTCTGATGTAGAGGAGAGGAAAAACAAACACCATGAAACTGGTGAATGCTGAGCTGAAGAGTCCAGTATTCAAGAAGATCCAGGCTTTGGGGATGACTACACTACTGTGTGTGTGTGTCAGGCTAGAGAGTATGGGTCACCCGAGGGGTCACCTCTGGGGTCAGGATCACCCCAGGGGTCACCTCTGGGGTCAGGGTCACCGCAGGGGTCACCTCAGGGGACACCTCTGGGGTCAAGGTCACCGCAGGGGTCACCTCTGGGGTCAGGGTCACCCCAGGGGTCACCTCTGGGGTCAGGGTCACCCCAGGGGTCACCTCTGGGGTCAGGGTCACCTCTAGGCTTGTTAACGCTCTCAATGAGGTATCAAATAATCGAGTGGTTCCTCTTCCAGCCAATCGTTCTCCTCCCAACATGGTTAGACTGACAGCAGGTTCAGGTTAGAGGTGACAGCGAAACGTTCAAGTGCAGCTTCAGAAAGGAGGACAAATGAGCGTCTGTCAGGATTTAACACATTCAGATGTTTTGGTCCAAAGGTTTACTATGACTTGCTGATTCCTGTTGGGGGCGTGGCCGTGTTATCGCTGGTGCAGCTGTGTCAGAGACCAAAGTTCACAGTTGTTTCTCCTGTGAAGGCCCTCGGGAGGAGATCGTGTACCTGCCCTGCATCTACCGCAACACCGACACTTTAAAACCTGACTACCTGGCCACAGTTGACGTTGACCCCAAATCCTCCACGTACTGTAAGGTACAGGTCATCACCCATAATCCCTCAGCTCCTTTCATCTGGACCCTCAGCCAGATGTTTTTCTCTCCTCCCTTTGCCGCTTTCTTTCGAGGACGGTTCAGTGAAGAACTGAAGGTGTGTTTTGGTGCATCAGGTGATCCACCGGCTGCCCATGCCAAACCTGCACGATGAGCTGCACCACTCCGGATGGAACGCCTGCAGCAGCTGCTTTGGTGACGCTTCCAAGAAACGAAACCGTCTGATTCTTCCGTCACTCATTTCCTCCAGGATCTACGTGGTCGATGTGGAGACCAATCCCAGAGCCCCTCAGATCCACAAGGTGTGTTTGTGGAGCTGTAGCTGTGGGGGCCGTCCCAGCCTCCGACCTGCTGGTGCCAGTCGTGCCTCAGACATCCAGGTTCTGATCTTCATGCTCTGCCTTCAGATGGTGGAACCGGTGGATCTGTTCTGGAAGTGTGGCCTTGCCAACCCTCACACCACCCACTGTCTGGGCAACGGCCAGATCATGATCAGCTGTTTGGGCGACCCGTCCGGTAACGGTAAAGGTGAGTCCAGCTGCTACTGAGGGTCTCCCCCCCCCCACCATGGACGGGCCTGACGGGCCCCCCGGTCTTCTCAGGGGGGTTTGTCCTGCTGGATGGTCAAACGTTCGACGTGATCGGTAACTGGGAGCATCAGGGCGAAGCTGCACCGTTTGGGTACGACTTCTGGTACCAACCCCGGCACAACGTGATGATCAGCACCGAGTGGGGGGCCCCCCGGGCCCTGGCTGGGGGCTTCGACCCCGCTGATGTGGCAGCAGGTGAGACACACCTTCTTTCTCGTGGACTCTGTCAACAAGAGCCGGTTTAATGTTTGACAATTTAACTGCTCCTGAGTTACTGTCTCACAGTCAGACGCCCTCAGCACAGCACAGTCCTTCCAGATGTTTGGTTCAAGCAAACCTCTGGCTACTGGTGACCACTCTGAGAACAGCTGACGCCTGAGCCAGGCAACAGTCGGAGCAGTCCAACAGTCGGAACAGTCCAACGGTCAGAGCAGTCCAACAGTTGAAACAGTGGGAACAGTCCAACAGTCAGAACAGTTGGAACAGTCCAACAGTCAGAGCAGTCCAACAGTTGCTACAGTCCAACAGTCAGAGCAGTCCAACAGTCGGAACAGTCCAACAGTCGGAACAGTCCAACGGTCAGAGCAGTCCAACAGTTGAAACAGTGGGAACAGTCCAACAGTCAGAACAGTTGGAACAGTCCAACAGTCAGAGCAGTCCAACAGTCGGAGCAGTCCAACAGTCGGAACAGTCCAACAGTTGAAACAGTGGGAACAGTCCAACAGTCAGAACAGTTGGAACAGTCCAACAGTCAGAGCAGTCCAACAGTTGCTACAGTCCAACAGTCAGAACAGTTGGAACAGTCCAACAGTCAGAGCAGTCCAACAGTTGCTACAGTCCAACAGTCAGAGCAGTCCAACAGTCAGAGCAGTCCAACAGTCGGAACAGTCCAACGGTCAGAGCAGTCCAACAGTTGAAACAGTGGGAACAGTCCAACAGTCAGAACAGTTGCTACAGTCCAACAGTCAGAGCAGTCCAACAGTCGGAGCAGTCCAACAGTCGGAACAGTCCAACGGTCAGAGCAGTCCAACAGTTGAAACAGTGGGAACAGTCCAACAGTCAGAACAGTTGGAACAGTCCAACAGTCAGAGCAGTCCAACAGTTGCTACAGTCCAACAGTCAGAGCAGTCCAACAGTCGGAACAGTCCAACAGTCAGAGCAGTCCAACAGTTGGAACAGTCCAACAGTCAGAGCAGTCCAACAGTTGGAACAGTCAGAGCAGTCCAACAGTTGGAACAATCAGAGCAGTCCAACAGTCAGAGCAGTCCAACAGTCGGAACAGTCCAACGGTCAGAGCAGTCCAACAGTTGGAACAGTCGGAGCAGTCCAACAGTTGGAACAGTCAGAGCAGTCCAACAGTTGGAACAGTCAGAGCAGTCCAACAGTCAGAGCAGTCCAACAGTTGGAACAGTCAGCAGTCCAACAGTCAGAGCAGTCCAACAGTCGGAGCAGTCCAACAGTCGGAACAGTCCAACGGTCAGAGCAGTCCAACAGTTGAAACAGTAGGAACAGTCCAACAGTCAGAACAGTTGGAGTGGTCCAACAGTTGGAACAGTCCAACAGTCAGAGCAGTCCAACAGTCGGAACAGTCCAACAGTCAGAGCAGTCCAACAGTTGCTACAGTCCAACAGTCAGAGCAGTCCAACAGTCGGAACAGTCCAACAGTCATAGCAGTCCAACAGTCAGAACAGTCCAACAGTTGGAACAGTCAGAGCAGTCCAACAGTCAGAGCAGTCCAACAGTCGGAACAGTCCAACGGTCAGAGCAGTCCAACAGTTGAAACAGTAGGAACAGTCCAACAGTCAGAACAGTTGGAGTGGTCCAACAGTTGGAACAGTCCAACAGTCAGAGCAGTCCAACAGTCGGAACAGTCCAACAGTCAGAGCAGTCTAACAGTCGGAGCAGTCCAATAACCTCATCAGGACTGGGCCAGTGACTTGTCCTCTTGTCCTTTCAGGTCACTATGGCAGCCGCCTCCATGTGTGGGACTGGACCACCCACAGGAAGCTGCAGACAATCGAGCTGGGGGAGGACGGGGGGATTCCACTGGAGGTCCGCTTCCTCCACGACCCCAGCGCCACCCAGGGTTACGTGGGCTGTGCTCTGTCAGGCTCAGTCTTCAGGTTCTACAGAACAGCCGTCAGTACCACACCAAGCACACATGCGCACACACACACACACACACACACACACAGATATATATATCTGTGTGTGTGTGTGTGTGTGTAGGAAGGTGACTGGGCTGCTGAGTCTGTGATCAGTATTCCCAGTAAGAAAGTTGAAGGATGGATTCTTCCTGAGATGCCTGGTGAGTCTGACTGTCTGTCTGTCTGACTGACTATCTATCTACCTGTCTGTCTGTCTGCTCACTTGTCTGTCTGCTCACCTGTCTCCACTCCCAGGTCTGATCACAGACATCCTGATCTCATTGGACGACCGCTTTCTGTACTTCAGTAATTGGCTCCATGGAGACATCAGACAGTATGACATCACAGACAGGCGGAGGCCACGATTGGTCGGTCAGGTGAGTGACGGAGACACACCTGTGGTAACCATGGTGACATTTGGAGATGCTGCAGTGTGGCTTTACTCTCCGGCCCACAGCAACCTGCTGAACGTGTGTGTGTGTGTGTGTGTGTGTCTCTGTGTGTCTCTGTGTGTGTCAGGTGTTCCTCGGAGGATGTATTGTCAGTGACGGCCCGGTCAAAGTCCTGGATGACCCAGAGGAGCAGCCCCGCCCACGTGTCATCCAGGTGAGTCTGAGCAGCGAGGGGGGAGCCTGAGCCTGGCCTTTGACCCCCCCCCACAGGGCAGGCGTGTTCCTGGAGGTCCTCAGATGTTGCAGCTCAGCCTCGATGGTCTCAGACTCTACGTGACCACGTCTCTCTACAGCGGCTGGGACAGACAGTTTTACCCTGACATGATCAGGTCAGTACGACAGGACAGAGGGACAGAGACAGTCAGACAGTCAGACAGACAGAGTCAGACAGAGAGACAGACAGACAGACAGACAGACAGACAGACAGAGAAGAGCCAGTCAGATAGAGAGACAGTCAGACACAGAGACAGACAGTCAGACAAACAGTCGGTCACTCAGACAGACAGTCAGAGAGACAGACAGACAGTCAGAGAGACAGACAGTAAGGGAGACAGTTGGACAGACAGAGAGACAGTTGGACAGACAGACAGTCGGATAGAGAGACAGTCAGACACTGACTCCATCTGTCTGTCTGACTGTCTCTCTCCACCAGAGAGGGCTCAGTAATGATGCAGATCGACGTGGACTCGGTTAACGGCGGTCTCTCCCTCAACGAGAACTTCCTGGTGGATTTCGGGAAAGAACCCGACGGTCCGGTTCTGGCTCACGAGGTCCGGTACCCTGGAGGCGACTGTACTTCAGACATCTGGCTGTGAAGACTCGTTAGTCATGAAGAGTGAGCCTCAGTTGTCTGAAATAACATTAACATCTGTAACTGGCGTAGTCAATAATCATAATCACTGTGTAGTCACACCCATTCACAGATTATAGAAAAGTATCATTTATTCATCCACAGGCCTAAAATGGAGACGCCCAATAATGTAAGCGATCTATACGTACAGCTTCTTTCTTCACCTGTCTCAATAAAGTTTATTCAAACTTCTTCTCAACCGTGCTGCTATTAGACTTAATTATGTGATTTAAATTGCAAAAACACATCATCTATATTATAATCTAATCTGAGCAGTGGTTTGTACACGAAGCACTAAAGCTGCTGAAGAACAACAGAACAGATGGAGAGTGAGGTTGGTCTGAGGTCAGCAGGAGACCCCAGGACACGGGGTTAACTTTACCTGTAAGAGGTGTGAAAATGACACAATCACGAGGAGCACATCCAGAGGTCAGATCATCTGGTGTCATTTGGGGTTTGTGAGAGCAGGGTTGGGTCAAGGGTTTAATATTTGTATTTGGTTATTATTCTTGTCTGCTAATTTCCTGTTTAGGGTCACAGGGAGAGTGGTGTGTCCTCCCAGCCTCGTCTGGGTGTTGTTGTTGTTGTTGTTGTCAGACTGTAGATCTTGTTTATTACCCTTCACCATATATAACGTCACAAACGAGTTGAGATTGTAACACCGTTACAGTCCAACAGGGGGCGGTAGTGACGAGGGCTCCCCTCCTCCCCTCTCTCTCCCTCTCTCCCCTCTACCTCTCTCCCTCTCTCTACCCTCTCTCTACCTCTCTCTCCCTCTCTCTACCTCTCTCTACCTCTCTCCCCTCTACCTCTCTCCCTCTCTCTACCCTCTCTCTACCTCTCTCTCCCTCTCTCTACCTCTCTCTACCTCTCTCCCCTCTACCTCTCTCCCTCTCTCTACCCTCTCTCTACCTCTCTCTACCCTCTCTCTACCTCTCTCTCCCTCTCTCTACCTCTCTCTACCTCTCTCCCCTCTACCTCTCTCCCTCTCTCTACCCTCTCTCTACCTCTCTCTCCCTCTCTCTACCCCTCTCTACCTCTCTCTCCCTCTCTCTCCCTCTCTCTACCTCTCTCTCCCTCTCTCCCCTCTACCTCTCTCTCCCTCTCTACCCTCTCTCTACCTCTCTCTCCCTCTCTCTACCTCTCTCTACCTCTCTCTCCCTCTCTCCCCTCTACCTCTCTCCCTCTCTCTACCCTCTCTCTACCTCTCTCTCCCTCTCTCTACCTCTCTCTACCGTCTCTCTCCCTCTCTCTACCGTCTCTCTACCTCTCTCTACCCTCTCTCTACCTCTCTCTCCCTCTCTCTACCCCTCTCTCTCCGTATCTCTACCCCTCTCTACCCCTCTCTCTCCGTATCTCTACCTCTCTCTACCTCTCTCTCCCTCTCTCTACCTCTCTCTACCTCTCTCTCCCTCTCTCTACCCCTCTCTCTCCGTATCTCTACCTCTCTCTACCTCTCTCTCCCTCTCTCTACCTCTCTCTACCGTCTCTCTCCCTCTCTCTCCGTCTCTCTCCCTCTCTCTACCGTCTCTCTGTCTCTCTCCCTCTCTCTACCCTCTCTCTACCTCTCTCTCCTTCTCTCTACCGTCTCTCTCCCTCTCTCTACCGTCTCTCTGTCTCTCTCCCTCTCTCTACCCTCTCTCTACCTCTCTCTCCCTCTCTCTACCTCTCTCTCCCTCTCTCTCCGTATCTCTACCTCTCTCTACCCCTCTCTCCCTCTCTCTCCCTCTCTCTACCTCTCTCTCCCTCTCTCTCCCTCTCTCTACCTCTCTCTACCTCTCTCCCTCTCTCTACCGTCTCTCTCCCTCTCTCTACCTCTCTCTCCCTCTCTCTACCGTCTCTCTGTCTCTCTCCCTCTCTCTACCCTCTCTCTACCTCTCTCTCCCTCTCTCTACCCCTCTCTCTCCCTCTCTCTACCTCTCTCTACCTCTCCCTCTCTCTACCGTCTCTCTCCCTCTCTCTACCCCTCTCTCCCTCTCTCTACCTCTCTCTACCTCTCTCCCTCTCTCTACCGTCTCTCTCCCTCTCTCTACCTCTCTCTCCCTCTCTCTACCGTCTCTCTCTCTCTCTCCCTCTCTCTACCCTCTCTCTACCTCTCTCTCCCTCTCTCTACCCCTCTCTCTCCGTCTCTCTACCTCTCTCTCCCTCTCTCTACCCCTCTCTCTCCGTCTCTCTACCTCTCTCGACCCCGGTTGTTGTCGTCGCCATGCCCAGTCCAGTCTGTCTCCATGGGTCGGACCCTATGACTGAGTGGTGTCGCCGGGTCTTCTGAACTGTTCTCAGGTGAGTCTCACTCAGGTGAGTCTCTCACCTGAGGAGCTGAACCCTGACCTCCTCTTACTTAGCTTAGCTTATCTTAGCTTAGCTCAGCTCTCAGAATGAATTGAGCGGGTTAGCAACAGTTGGCTAGTGCTAATGCTAACCTAATCTGCGGATTTGTGTCCCGTTTAAAGACAGAATTCAACAACAAGCGAACAACCAGGACTCGTCCCGACTCCTTAACTCGGTCCTACTTCTCCGATTCTGGGCGAAAGAGTAACGGGACGACGCTAAAGTGGGATTTAACGGGAGGCTGTTGTTGGACTTTGTCGGCTAAATCTTCACTAAACTCCTTAATAAAGTAAAAATCTGGCCTCATACAAGTTTTATTTTTAAATGTCGATCTATATTAGTCTGAACAATGTTTGATTCCACTTTGTCCAACTTCCAGCGGGATGTTCTCGTTTGTGGGAAGTCTCTAAACTTTTGTAGAAGTAACTGTAATGGATTACTGATGGCCGGTGTCACGTGACTTCCAGAAACCTTTCTGGTTTGTGGTGTTTCACTAATATTTGAGTTAATCAATACAAAAGAAGAGTTCACCAGGGTATTTGTAATCGGAGGAGAGCCCAGCTGTGCTGCAGATGTGTGCAGATGTTAGGGGACCCCAGGGTGTTCGGGTCAAAGGTCGGGGACTGACTCTTCTTGGCTCTGCAGGGGGCTGCAGAACTTCCTGCTGTGATGGAGGACACGGATGGGAGCCCCGCCCCTTCGGACCGCCACAGCCCGTGCCCCTCCCCCTGCGTCTCCGCCGCGTCCTCGCCCTCCCGGTCCCTCCCCTCCACGCCGTCGTCCAGCTGCAGCGCGCCCCCCCACCAGGAGGGGGCGCTGCCCCTGATCAGCGAGGGCGCCCTCATTGACGCGGAGGTGGCCCATCGCGCCTGCCAGGAGGTTCTGCAGAAGGTCAAGCTGGAGCAGGACACGCCCCCTCTGGAGAACGGGCGGCGCTCCGCCCCAGAGACCCCGCCCCCCTCCGCACCGTCGGCCACAGTCACGCCCGCTAAAATCTGCGAGGAGGCGGAGCAGGGCCGGGCGGCGAGCTCGGTGAAGAGCGCCCGGCGGCGGCAGAGACAGAACCCCTCCAAGCAGTCGTGGCTGCTCCGCCTCTTTGAGTCCAAGATGTTTGACGTGTCCATGGCCATCTCGTACCTGCACAAGTCCAAGGAGCCGGGCGTGCAGGCCTACATCGGGAACCGCCTCTTCAGCTTCCCCCCCCAGGACGTGGACTTCTACCTGCCCCAGCTGCTCAACATGTACATCCACATGGACGAGGACGTCGGCGACGCCATCAAGCCCTACGTGGTGGGTGTGTCCACACACGCCAACGGGGGTCGGGTCAGGGTCATGTTAAAGGTCATGGTTGGGGTCATGTTATGGGTCTGGGTCATGTTAAGGGTCAGGGTCGTACTCGGGGGGGTCCCTGACGTGTCCTGCGTGTCCTGACGTGTCCTGCGTGTCCTGACGTGTCCTGCGTGTCCTGCGTGTCCTGACGTGTCCTGCGTGTCCTACGTGTCCTGACGTGTCCTGACGTGTCCTGACGTGTCCTACGTGTCCTGACGTGTCCTGCGTGTCCTACGTGTCCTGCGTGTCCTACGTGTCCTGACGTGTCCTGCGTGTCCTACGTGTCCTGCGTGTCCTGACGTGTCCTACGTGTCCTGACGTGTCCTGCGTGTCCTGCGTGTCCTACGTGTCCTGCGTGTCCTGACGTGTCCTGATGTGTCCTGACGTGTCCTGATGTGTCCTGACGTGTCCTACGTGTCCTGACGTGTCCTACGTGTCCTGACGTGTCCTGCGTGTCCTGACGTGTCCTACGTGTCCTGACGTGTCTGTCTGCGTGTCCTGCGTGTCCTGCGTTCTACGTGTCCTGCGTGTCCTGACGTGTCCTGATGTGTCCTGACGTGTCCTGATGTGTCCTGACGTGTCCTACGTGTCCTACGTGTCCTGCGTGTCCTGCGTGTCCTGACGTGTCCTGATGTGTCCTGACGTGTCCTACGTGTCCTGATGTGTCCTGCGTGTCCTGTGTGTCCTGCGTGTGTTGCAGGTGCACCGCTGCAGAGCGAGCATCTCCTTCAGCCTGCAGTGCGCCTGGCTGCTGGGGGCGTACTCCTCCGACATGCACATCTCCACCCAGCGACATTCCAGAGGGACCAAGTTGAGGAAGCTCATCCTCTCTGATGAGCTGAAGCCGGCGGGGCCGCGAGCTCGCCGGGACCCGCTGGCTCTGGCGCCTTTCTGTCCGGTGACCTCCGCCCCCGGGGCCCTGGGGTCCGAGCACGGACTGTCGCCCTCCAAGCGCACGCACCAGCGCTCCAAGTCGGACGCCACGGTCAGCATCAGCCTGAGCAGCAACCTGAAGAGGACCGCCAGCAACCCCAAAGTGGAGAGCAGCCCAGACGAGGTACTGGGATGGGGCCTCAGGCCTGGTCCTGGGGCGTGAGGGTGGACGAGGGCCTGGTCCAGGACGGGGGCCTGGGCCAGGACGGGGGCCTGGGCCAGGACGGGGGCCTGGCCCCCCCATGCTGATGTCTTTGTGTCCTCTGTACTTTTTGTGTCGTGGGGGGGTACACAGTAGCCTCACAAAGGTCTCGTGCGGTCCCGGGGGGCTGGTCCCTGGTGACCTCGGGGGGGGCAGAGCTGCTGGGGTCAGAGGTCAGGGGTACCAGAGGAGATGATGATGGACCAGTACGCCCCCCTCGTTGAAGAGTAACCTCCAGACGAGGCTCTTCATCGTTATCAGGAGGATCAGATGCTTTGAGGTCACCAAGGTTAAACATCAGAGAATCTTTCCAGGTGACCCCAGCAGGTGATGTAGCGAGGTTACTATGGTAGTCCTGTAACCATGGTAATGACCGGCTGTCTCAGCGAAAGGGGAAGTGCACGACTCGTCTGTCCTCTGAACGTTTGTCTCTGACCTGTCGAACCTTCTCAGGACAGCAGCTCCAGTTTAGGAAGTCTGGACTTTGAGGCTGGACCAGTAAGTTCTCCTGGCTCCTGGTGGACCGCTTCCTTCCAGGGTGGTTGTGGGAAATGATGGGTGTGTGAGCAGCTTTGGGCTTCTGATCATGGTCCTGGTTCTGGTCCAGGTCCTAGTCCAGGTCCAGGTCCGTATTCTGGTCCTGTTCTAGTTCTGGTCCAGGTTCTAGTCCTAGTCCAGGTCCTGGTTCTGGTCCTGGTCCAGGTTCTGGTCCAGGTTCTAGTCCTGGTCCAGGTCCTAGTCCAGGTCCTGGTTCTGGTCCTGTTCTAGTCCTGGTCCAGGTTCTGGTCCAGGTTCTAGTCCTGGTCCAGGTTCTGGTCTGGTCCTGTGATGTCCCAGATGTTCAGCCCAGACAGTCTCTGGACCATCAGGACTTGTTCTGATCTTGCTGGATTTCCAATCTGATGATGTCACAGGTCCGTTTGTTTTGACCTTCTGGGTTCTGGGAAGTTCTGGGACTCTGATCCAGGTCAGACTCATAAACGGGCCTCATATATATGTGTTATTGATACGCCCTTTTATGAGTCTTTAAATTATTCTCTGTGGTTCACTCTCTCTCTGTCCTTTGTTGGCCACGCCCACCACACTTTTCTGACCAATCACAATCTCAGACTCCAGCTGATTCTACCTTCTAGCCCCGCCCCTCCTGGGGGCTGAGCCAAAGGCTACTGAACTGGTCATGTGACAGCCTGGAGATGGAGCGCTGGCTTTGGTTGCCATGGCAACTCCCACAGGCCCCTGTTGGTCATGTGACTTCAGGACGATCACGATGATTTCATTCTAAAAATAAACGATTGAGTATTTAAACTAATTATTACAGTAAAGCTAAACGTAACCCTAACGTACCAGTTTACGATTGGCCTGGAGTCACGTGACCATTGACGTCTCTGGGGGCGGGGCCTCCCACGGTGGCAGTCATGTGACCTCTCCTGAGGCGGCGCTCATTCCTGTGTGTCTCAGCCGGCCCGTCTGGCGCCGCAGCGGGAGTTCATCAAGTCTCTGATGGGCATCGGGAAGCGCCTGGCGACGCTGCCCACCAAGGAGCAGAAGACGCAGCGCCTGATCTCCGAACTCTCGCTGCTCAACCACAAGCTGCCGGCGAGGGTGTGGCTGCCCACGGCGGCCTTCGACCACCACGTGGTGCGGGTGCCGCACACGCAGGCCGTGGTGCTCAACTCCAAAGACAAGGTGACGCCGCCCCGGCCCCGCCCCCTCCCCTATAGCTGTCTCTAACGCGTGACTCCGCCCCCCAGGCGCCCTACCTCATCTACGTGGAGGTTCTCGAGTGTGAGAACTTCGAGACGTCCAGCGTTCCGGTCCGGATCCCAGAGAACCGGATCAGGAGCACGCGCTCCGTGGAGAACCTGCCGGACTGCGGCCTGCTGGCCGAGCAGAGGGCCGGGAGCTTCTCCACCGTCCCCAACTACGACAACGACGAGGAGGCGTGGTCAGTGGACGACATCGGGGAGCTGCAGGGGGAGGTGAGCCCGCCCCCCTGGTCCAGGGTGACTGGGCACGCTGGGACAGGCAGCGAAGGTGACTGGTTGTACTGGGACAGAGACGTCACTGATGCTGTCACTTCCTGTAGCTCCCAGAGATCCACACCAACAGCTGTGACAACATCAGCCAGTTCTCCATCGACAGCATCACCAGTCTGGAGAACAAAGAGCCCGTGTTCATCGCTGCTGGAGACATCAGGTCAGTGATGAAGATGGTGGTGAAGATGATGATGATGATGGTGATGATGGTGGTGATGATGATGAAGATGGTGGTGAAGATGATGATGATGATGATGATGATGGTGAAGATGATGATGGTGGTGATGGTGATGATGGTGATGATGATGGTGGTGATGATGATGATGATGATGATGATGGTGATGAAGATGATGATGATGATGGTGATGATGATGGTGATGATGATGGTGGTGGTGATGATGATGATGATGATGGTGATGATGGTGGTGATGATGATGACGATGGTGGTGATGATGATGGTGATGGTGGTGATGATGATGATGATGATGGTGATGATGATGGTGATGATGATGATGGTGATGATGATGGTGATGGTGGTGATGATGATGATGATGGTGATGATGATGGTGATGATGATGACGATGGTGGTGATGATGGTGGTGGTGATGGTGATGATGATGGTGGGTGATGGTGTTCATGATGATGGTGATGATGATGATGATGGTGATGATGGTGATGAAGATGATGATGATGATGGTGATGATGATGATGATGGTGATGGTGGTGATGATGATGATGGTGATGATGATGGTGGTGATGATGATGATGGTGGTGATGATGATGGTGAATAAGATAATGGTGGTGATGAAGATGATGATGGTGATGAAGATGATGATGATGATGATGGTGATGATGATGATGGTGAAGATGATGATGATGGTGGTGATGATGAAGATGATGAATGATGACACATCTGGGATGGTGTGTGTCACCAGGCGGCGTCTCTCAGAACAACTGGCTCAGGCACCGACCACGTTCAAGCGAGATCCTGAGGATCCTTCTGCCGTTGCTCTGAAGGAACCGTGGGAGGAGAAGGTCCGGTAGGTGGAGCCTCGCCAGGTGCGTGGGTCTCTGGAAGGTTCTGGTTCTGTGCTGACCTTCTGACTCTTGCAGGAGGATCCGAGAAGGTTCTCCGTATGGACACCTTCCTACGTGGCGGCTCCTGTCCGTCATTGTTAAATGTGGAGATGACCTACGGCAGGAGCTCCTGGCCTTCCAGGTGCTGCGGCAGCTGCAGGTACCTCCTGAGCCGTGGCCAGGCCTCAGAGCTGCGCCCGTCCTCGGCCTCACCCTCTCTCTGTCCGGCTGCAGTGGATCTGGGAGCAGGAGCGAGTTCCCCTCTGGATCAAGCCCTACGAGATCCTGGTGTTGTCGTCAGACAGCGGGATGATCGAGCCCGTGGTGAACGCCGTGTCCCTGCACCAGGTGAAGAAGCAGAGCCAGCTGTCCCTGCTGGACTACTTCCTGCAGGAGCACGGCGCCCCCACCACCGAGGCCTTCCTCTCTGCTCAGAGGAACTTCGTCCAGAGCTGTGCTGGCTACAGCCTCATCTGCTACCTGCTGCAGGTCAAGGACAGGTGAGCCCTCGCCTCCCTCACGAAGACCTCGTCCCTCCCTGACTGCCGCCGTCTCCTCAGGCACAACGGGAACATCCTGCTGGACTCGGAGGGTCACATCATCCACATCGACTTCGGCTTCATCCTGTCCAGCTCCCCCAAGAACCTGGGCTTTGAGACCTCCGCCTTCAAGCTGACCTCTGAGTTTGTGGACGTGAGTTCCTCCCAGGTCTTCACCTCCTCCTCACCTGGACGCTTGAGAACGTTCACAGGAGCTCTGAAGGTTTAGTTCAGCTCATTCAAACAGGACCAGTTTGAGTCAGGTTGTGTTATCGATCAGGTTATCGATCAGGTTATCGATCAGTCCCCATCATGAGTCCTGTGACGCAGGCCCCACCAACCGTCGACATTGTTACTGACATATTGATCCTAAAACTGGGCGTGTCCCTTTGACCTACCTGACCTGCCCCTGACCCCACCCCCAGCCCCTCTGACGTCACAGAGGGTCTGCAGAAGGACATTACAGTCCTGTTAGTGACCTTCAGATAGAACACTGCCCCCGTGTGGCCAGGACACACCTCACATCTGTGTGTGTGTGTGTGTGTGTGAGACAGGTGATGGGCGGGCCTGAAGGAGACATGTTTAACTACTACAAGATGCTGATGCTCCAGGGCCTCATAGCAGCCAGGAAACACATGGACAGAGTCCTGCACATCGTGGAGGTCATGCAACAAGGTTAAAGGACACACACTCTCACACACACACACTCTCACACACACATACTCTCACACACACACTCTCACACTCGTCCAGTCAGGTGTATTGACTCCACCCCCTCTCAGGGTCCCAGCTGCCGTGCTTCCATGGCTCCAGCACCATGCGGGGGCTGAAGGAGCGCTTCCACATGAGCCTGACGGAGGAGCAGCTGCAGCTGCTGATCAATCAGCTGGTGGACGGATCAATGAGGTCTCTGACCACCAAACTCTACGACGGCTTCCAGTACCTGACCAACGGGATCATGTGACCACAGCTGCAGAGAAGCTCCTCCAGATGTTGTCGTGACTGCGGAGACTCTTCCTTCTGCTCAATATTCCTGTCATCGTGGACAATTTACTTTGTTTTAATGTTTTTATTATCGGGTCCTCGTCTCTGATTGGTTCCCCAATCAGACTTTTGACCAATCAGAAGTGAGCTCCTTTTCCTTTGAGACGTGAAGCTTTTACAGGTGAAATCAGGAAGGTGCTGTGGTGGAGACTGGAGGACCAGCCACTGTTCTTCTGACTGGGTGGAGACCAGTGGTCCCATTAACACAGGCCTGTGAGGGTGTGTGTGTGTGAAAGTTGTGCTTTCACTCTTAGGCTTTAATTGCTGCTGTTGATTGACGTGTAAAGAGTTCACAATGATAAAGGCTTTAGCGCAGGAGGACCTCCTGTGGACTTCCTGTCAGGCTCCTGATGTTCTCGTCCTGACTGAAAGACTGTGAAGGACTCGCTGGTCCACAGAGGCTGATGCTGATTTCTCCACAGGAGCTTCTGGTTCCTGGTGAACTAATGACTGGTCTTTGTCTTTGGAAATAAAACTATCAGCTGTTGTGTTGAGTCCATGCAGTTAGCAGTTCTTCCTCTGGTGACGTCTGTCGTCCTCCACCGTGTCTTCAGGCTGATGGAGGTAGCGCCTCCTCCTCCAGGTGAAGGTGTGGGTGGGTCTCACCGTCTCCTGAGGACCTTCGTGTAGATCCTGTTGCCCCGTGTCATTGGGAAGTCAACGCTAACTTCTGTTAATGAGTGAATCTGGAGAACCTTTAGACTGGGCAGGCCCCGCCCTGGGATCAGCCTGGTCCAGGTTCCTGTCCTGCTCCTGGGATCAGCCTGGTCCAGGTTCCCGTCCTGCTCCTGGGATCAGCCTGGTCCAGGTTCCCGTCCTGCTCCTGGGATCAGCCTGGTCCAGGTTCCCGCCCTGGGATCAGCCTGGTCCAGGTTCCCATCCTGGTCTTGGGATCAACCTGGTCCAGGTTCCCGTCCTGCTCCTGGGATCAGCCTGGTCCAGGTTCCCGCCCTGGGATCAGCCTGGTCCAGGTTCCCATCCTGCTCCTGGGATCAGCCTGGTCCAGGTTCCCGTCCTGCTCCTGGGATCAGCCTGGTCCAGGTTCCCGCCCTGGGATCAGCCTGGTCCAGGTTCCCATCCTGGTCTTGGGATCAACCTGGTCCAGGTTCCCGTCCTGCTCCTGGGATCAGCCTGGTCCAGGTTCCTGTCCTGCTCCTGGGATCAGCCTGGTCCAGGTTCCCATCCTGCTCCTGGGATCAGCCTGGTCCAGGTTCCCGTCCTGCTCCTGGGATCAGCCTGGTCCAGGTTCCCGTCCTGGTCTTGGGATCAGCCTGGTCCAGATTCCCGTCCTGGTCTTGGGATCAGCCTGGTCCAGGTTCCCGTCCTGCTCCTGGGATCAGCCTGGTCCAGGTTCCTGTCCTGCTCCTGGGATCAGCCTGGTCCAGGTTCCCGTCCTGCTCCTGGGATCAGCCTGGTCCAGGTTCCTGTCCTGCTCCTGGGATCAGCCTGGTCCAGGTTCCCGTCCTGCTCCTGGGATCAGCCTGGTCCAGGTTCCCGTCCTGGGATCAGCCTGGTCCAGGTTCCCGTCCTGCTCCTGGGATCAGCCTGGTCCAGGTTCCCGTCCTGCTCCTGGGATCAGCCTGGTCCAGGTTCCTGTCCTGCTCCTGGGATCAGCCTGGTCCAGGTTCCTGTCCTGCTCCTGGGATCAGCCTGGTCCAGGTTCCCGCCCTGCTCCTGGGATCAGCCTGGTCCAGGTTCCCGCCTGGGATCAGCCTGGTCCAGGTTCCCATCCTGGTCTTGGGATCAACCTGGTCCAGGTTCCCGTCCTGCTCCTGGGATCAGCCTGGTCCAGGTTCCTGTCCTGCTCCTGGGATCAGCCTGGTCCAGGTTCCCGTCCTGCTCCTGGGATCAGCCTGGTCCAGGTTCCCGTCCTGGGATCAGCCTGGTCCAGGTTCCCGTCCTGCTCCTGGGATCAGCCTGGTCCAGGTTCCCGTCCTGGTCTTGGGATCAGCCTGGTCCAGGTTCCCGTCCTGCTCCTGGGATCAGCCTGGTCCAGGTTCCCGTCCTGCTCCTGGGATCAGCCTGGTCCAGGTTCCCGTCCTGCTCCTGGGATCAGCCTGGTCCAGGTTCCCGTCCTGCACTAAGAGATGACATCTGCACAGCGGAGCGACCCCCGACCAGGACTCCATTACCCAGAGTGCCACAGGCGCGAGGGGGCGGGGCTTTACCTGCCAACACCTGCAAGGAGTCGAGACGCTGAAGGAAGAAGCAGACGGACGCGAAGTGGACGGAAACATGTCACCTGAGGCAGAACTCTGAGCCCGGGCCTGGACCAACTTTGTCTGGACCAGACGATCCCCGTTCCGGAGCCCCGAACCCACCTGAGAGCCGAACCCACCTGAGCCCGACCGAAGACTCCTCAACTTTCCCAGAAGCAGGAAGTGGGAGCAGGAGGCCGACGGCAGCCATGGTGAGTCCTCCTCCGGAACATCCTGGTTCTGCTCAGGTTCTGCCAGAAGAACCGACCCTCACGACGGTGGAGCCTCAGCTCGGCTCCGGCTGTCAGGACGGACTGGACACATGTCCACGTCCACGTCCGTCCTGAACCAGGAAACACACACACACACACACACACACACACACACACACACACACACACACGCTGCAGGGCCGTGTGTGACATGTTGAGGCACCTCTGTGGTCTGACATGATCACACTTGATGGAGGAATTCTGGGAATTCTGGAGCTCACCTGTGCAGGTATGGTGGAGCGGTGAGGGAGTGAAGGTGTGAAGGTGTGAGGGAGTGAAGGTGTGAGGGAGTGAAAGAGTGAAGGTGTGAGGGAGTGAAGGAGTGAGGGAGTGAAGGTGTGAGGGAGTGAAGGTGTGAGGGAGTGAAGGAGTGAGGGAGTGAAGGTGTGAGGGAGTGAAGGTGTGAGGGAGTGAAAGAGTGAAGGTGTGAGGGAGTGAGGGAGTGAAGGTGTGAGGGAGTGAAGGAGTGAGGGAGTGAAGGAGTGAGGGAGTGAAAGAGTGAAGGTGTGAGGGAGTGAAGGTGTGAGGGAGTGAAGGAGTGAGGGAGTGAAGGAGTGAGGGAGTGAAGGTGTGAGGGAGTGAAGGTGTGAGGGAGTGAGGGAGTGAAGGTGTGAGGGAGTGAAGGAGTGAGGGAGTGAAGGTGTGAGGGAGTGAAGGTGTGAGGGAGTGAGGGAGTGAAGGTGTGAGGGAGTGAAGGAGTGAAGGTGTGAAGGTGTGAGGGTGTGAAGGTGTGAGGGAGTGAAGGAGTGAAGGAGTGAAGGTGTGAGGGGAAGAGTGAAGGAGTGAGGGAGTGAAGGTGTGAGGGAGTGAAGGAGTGAGGGAGTGAAGGTGTGAGGGAGTGAAGGAGTGAAGGTGTGAGGGAGTGAAGGAGTGAGGGAGTGAAGGTGTGAGGGAGTGAAGGAGTGAAGGTGTGAGGGAGTGAAGGAGTGAGGGAGTGAAGGTGTGAGGGAGTGAAGGAGTGAGGGAGTGAGTGGCGCTGCCCAGCTGGTACCAGGACCCTGCTGGTACCAGGACTCTGCCGGTACCAGGACCCTGCTGGTACCAGGACCCTGCTGGTACCAGGACCCTGCTGGTACCAGGACTCTGCCGGTACCAGGACCCTGCTGGCCGGTTCTGAAGGTGTCTCCGCCCACAGGGGAGTAAAGAGCGGTACCACTGGCAGGCCCAGAACGTGAAGGTGAGCGGGGTGGACGACATGGTGCTGCTGCCCAAGATCAGCGAGGACGCCATCACGGACAACCTGAAGAAGAGGTACATGGACGACTACATCTTCGTATCCTGACCCAGCTGAGCAGCCTGGTTCTGACCCAACGGGTGGTTCTGACCCGCTAACGGATAAATCAACACTTGTTGTTTCTGTAAATATGAGTGGTCCTGGTCCTGGACCTGGTCCTGGTCCTGGACCTGGTCCTGGACCTGGACCTGGTCCTGGTCCTGGACCTGGACCTGGTCCTGGTCCTGGTCCTGGTCCTGGTCCTGGTCCAGGTCCTGGTCCTGGACCTGGTCCCGGTCCCATTCTGTCCTGTGGTTCTGGTCCTTGACCCAGTTCTTCCTGTCAGACCTATATCGGACCAGTTCTGATTTCGGTCAATCCATTTAAACAACTTCCGTATTTCACTGAGCGAGAAGTGGAGCTGTACCAGGGCGCGGTGAGACCACTCTTCCTCATCCCTCCATCATCCTTTCCTCCCCCCCCCCTCCCTCCTCCCACTCCCTCACCCCCCGTAATTGTCCCCCTGCCCATGTCCCCCCCAGGCCCAGTATGAGAACCCCCCCCACATCTACGCTCTGGCTGACAACATGTACCGAAACATGATGATTGACAGCGAGAACCAGTGTGTGATCATCAGGTGGGCGGGGCTTGTTGAGGGCCGGTGGGCGTGTCAGGTGAGGTCAGGTGAGTGACTGATGCGACTCTTTCAGCGGGGAGAGCGGCGCTGGAAAGACCGTCGCTGCCAAGTACATCATGAGCTACGTGTCCAAGGTGTCAGGAGGCGGAGACAGAGTCCAGGTAGGAGCCGCGCTCCGCTCCGGGGCTTCTGGGGGGCCAGAGTCCAGCTCCACCTGATCCAGTCCAGTCTGTCCACCCCCTCTGAAGCTGAGTGTGTGTGTGTGTCCCTGTGTGTGTGTTTCCCTGTGTGTGTGTGTGTGTCCCTGTGTGTGTGTGTCCCTGTGTGTGTGTGTGTCCCTGTGTGTTTGTGTGTCCCTGTGTTTTTGTGTGTGTGTGTTTCCCTGTGTGTGTCCCTGTGTGTGTGTGTGTCCCTGTGTGTTTGTGTGTCCCTGTGTTTTTGTGTGTCCCTGTGTGTTTGTGTGTGTGTGTTTCCCTGTGTGTGTCCCTGTGTGTGTGTGTCCCTGTGTGTGTGTGTCCCTGTGTGTGTGTGTGTGTGTCCCTGTGTGTGTGTGTGTGTGTCCCTGTGTTGTGTGTGTGTGTGTGTGTCCCTGTGTGTGTGTGTGTGTCCCTGTGTGTGTGTGTGTCCCTGTGTGTGTGTGTGTGTGTCCCTGTGTGTGTGTGTGTGTCCCTGTGTGTGTGTGTGTCCCTGTGTGTGTGTGTCCCTGTGTGTGTGTGTGTCCCTGTGTGTGCAGCATGTCAAAGACATCATTCTCCAGTCCAACCCTCTCCTCGAGGCCTTTGGGAATGCGAAGACGGTCCGGAACAACAACTCCAGCAGATTTGTGAGTCCGCCTGTAGTGCGCCTGTTGGCCCGTGTCTCCGGGTGACACCGGTTGTGTCCACAGGGGAAATACTTTGAGATCCAGTTCAGCCGGGGAGGAGCTCCTGACGGGGGCAAGATCTCCAACTTCCTGCTGGAGAAGAGCCGCGTGGTGTCCCAGAACTCCGGTGAGAGAAACTTCCACATCTACTACCAGGTACTGAGGCGGTTCTGGGCCGGCCGGGCCGGGCCCCTCCGGAGGACCTCTGGCCCCCGAGGAGCCTTCTTCACTCTGCTGGAGCCGTGACCAGCGGCCGGCGCCGCCTGCCTCTGACCTCTGACCTCTGACCTCAGCTGCTGGCGGGCTCGAGCGGCGAGCAGAGAGAGAACCTGGGCGTGACCACGCCGGACTACTACTACTACCTGAACCAGTCGGGGACCTACACGGTGGAGGACGTTAACGACAAGAAGGACTTCTGCGAGACCATGGTGGGCGCCGTGGAGCGAGGGGGCGGCGGCCGCAGCCTTCTTGACCGGGTCACTTCCTGTCTGGCAGGAGGCCATGGCGGTGGTGGGTCTGACGGAGGAGGAGCAGGACTCGGTCCTTCAGATGGTCGCTGGAATCCTGCACCTGGGGAACATCAGCTTCAGGGAGGAGAACAACTACGCCGTGGTGGAGAGCCAGGACTGTGAGTCTGACCCCGCCCTCCCGCTGACCCCGCCCACACTGACCCTTCCTCCTGCTGACCCCGCCCACTCACCGACCACACCCACCATCCCGCTGACCACGCCCACAATCCCACTGACCGCACATTCACAGACCCCGCCCTCACACCGACCCCACCCACTCACTGACTCCACCCTGCTGCTGACCCCACCTGTTCCCTGACCCCGCCCACCCTCTTGACCCCACCCACTCACTGACCCCGCCCGCTCACTGACCCCACCCACCCACTCACTGACCCCACCCACTCACTGACACCGCCCACTCACTGACCCCGCCCGCTCACTGACCCCACCCGCTCACTGACCCCGCCCGCTCACTCACTGACCCCACCCGCTCACTGACCCTACCCACTCACTGACACCGCCCACTCACTGACCCCACCCACTCACTGACCCCACCCACTCACTGACCCCGCCCGCTCACTCACTGACCCCACCCGCTCACTGACCCCACCCACTCACTGACCCCGCCCCGCTCACTGACCCCACCCACCCACTCACTGACCCCACCCACTCACTGACACCGCCCACTCACTGACCCCACCCACTCACTGACCCCACCCACTCACTGACCCCGCCCGCTCACTCACTGACCCCACCCGCGACCCCACCCGCTCACTGACCCCACCCACTCACTGACACCACCCACTCACTGACACCACCCACTCACTGACCCCACCCACCCACTCACTGACCCCACCCACCCACCCACTGACCCCGCCCGCTCACTCACTGACCCCACCCACTCACTGACCCCGCCCATTCAGCGACCCCACCCACTCAGTGGCCCCGCCTCTACTTCCAGTCCTGGCGTTCCCGTCCTTCCTGCTGGGGATCTCCCAGGACGGCCTCTGCTGTAAGCTGACCAGCCGGGTGATGGACAGCCGGTGGGGCGGGAAGACCGAGTCCATCTCCGTCACCCTCAACACGGAACAGGCGTGTTTCTCCAGAGACGCCCTGGCCAAGGCGCTGTACACGCGGCTGTTCGACTTCCTGGTGGACGTGAGTTCACCTCCGCCACACGCCCTAGGTCAAAGGTCACGAGCATTCACCTGTGTGTGTGTGTGTGTGTGTGTGTGTGTGTGTGTGTGTGCCAGAGTGTTAATAAAGCCATGCAGAAGGACCAAGAGGAGTTCAACATCGGAGTTCTGGACATTTACGGCTTTGAGATTTTTCAGGTACGACCGATCAATAACATCAAAGCATCAATAAGATCAAAGCTGCTGTAGCAAAAGAGGTGAGGACAGGACAGGAGTGAGGACAGGTGTGAGGACAGGGCAGGAGTGAGGACAGGAGTGAGGACAGGAGTGAGGACAGGAGTGAGGACAGGACAGGACAGGACAGGAGTGAGGACAGGACAGGAGTGAGGACAGGACAGGAGTGAGGACAGGACAGGACAGGAGTGAGGACAGGACAGGACAGGACAGGACAGGAGTGAGGACAGGACAGGAGTGAGGACAGGAGTGAGGACAGGAGTGAGGACAGGAGTGAGGACAGGACAGGACAGGACAGGAGTGAGGACAGGACAGGAGTGAGGACAGGACAGGAGTGAGGACAGGACAGGACAGGAGTGAGGACAGGACAGGACAGGACAGGACAGGAGTGAGGACAGGACAGGAGTGAGGACAGGAGTGAGGACAGGACAGGACAGGAGTGAGGAGAGGACAGGACAGGACAGGACAGGACAGGAGTGAGGACAGGACAGGAGTGAGGACAGGACAGGAGTGAGGACAGGACAGGAGTGAGGACAGGACAGGACAGGAGTGAGGACAGGACAGGACAGGAGTGAGGACAGGACAGGAGTGAGGACAGGACAGGAGTGAGGACAGGACAGGACAGGAGTGAGGACAGGACAGGAGTGAGGACAGGACAGGAGTGAGGACAGGACAGGACAGGAGTGAGGACAGGACAGGAGTGAGGACAGGACAGGACAGGAGTGAGGACAGGACAGGAGTGAGGACAGGACAGGAGTGAGGACAGGACAGGAGTGAGGACAGGACAGGAGTGAGGACAGGAGTGAGGACAGGACAGGAGTGAGGACAGGAGTGAGGACAGGACAGGAGTGAGGACAGGACAGGAGTGAGGACAGGAGTGAGGACAGGTGTGAGGACAGGACAGGAGTGAGGACAGGACAGGAGTGAGGACAGGAGTGAGGACAGGTGTCTGTGCTCCTCAGAGAAACGGCTTCGAGCAGTTCTGCATCAACTTCGTGAACGAGAAGCTGCAGCAGATCTTCATCGAGCTGACGCTGAAGGCGGAGCAGGTGAGCTCGCCGTGACGTCATCGGCGTCGGCGTGCGTCCTGAGGACACGTGTGCTGCGCCCGCAGGACGAGTACGTGCAGGAGGGCATCCGCTGGACGCCCATCGACTACTTCAACAACAAGGTGGTGTGTGACCTCATCGAGTCCAAGCTGGTGAGTCCCGCCACATCTGGACCTGCTGGCTCCGCCCCGCTGAGCCCCTGTGGTCGTTACCCAGAATCCTCCGGGGCTGATGAGCGTGCTGGACGACGTGTGCGCCACCATGCACGCCAAAGGGGAGGGCGCCGACCACACGCTGCTGCAGAAGCTGCAGGGACAGGTGGGGTCACATGACCACTTCAGCAGCTGGAGCAAAGGCTTCGTCATCCACCACTACGCTGGGAAGGTACACCTGTCTGTCTGACTGACTGTGTCCGTCTGTCTGTCTGACTGTCTGTCTGACTGACTGTGTCCGTCTGTCCGTCTGACTGTCTGTCTGACTGTCTGTCTGACTGACTGTGTCCGTCTGTCTGTCTGACTGTCTGTCTGACTGTCTGTCTGACTGACTGTGTCCGTCTGACTGTCTGTCTGACTGACTGTGTCCGTCTGTCTGTCTGACTGTCTGTCTGACTGTCTGTCTGACTGACTGTGTCCGTCTGTCGTCTGTCTGTCTGACTGTCTGACTGACTGTCCTTGGTTCCAGGTTTCATATGATGTTGATGGATTCTGTGAGAGGAACAGAGACGTTTTGTTTAATGACATCATCGAGCTGATGCAGAGCAGCGAGTTGTAAGTTAGAAGGAGAGAAAGTGTGTGTGTGTGTGAGTGTGTGTGTGAGTGTGTGAGTTTGTGAGTGTGTGTGTGAGAGAGTGAGTCAGGTGACTTCACTGACGTGTGTTGCATTTGTGGTCAGTCCGTTTATCCGAGCGTTGTTTCCTGAGAATCTGGAGGCGGAGAAGAGAGGGCGTCCGAGCACGGCCAGCACTAAGATCAAGGTGAGTGAAGGTGTGGTGGCCCCGCCCTCCCTGACGCGGTGACTCCGCCCTCCCTGATGCGTGGCCCCGCCCTCCCTGACGTGCTGGCTCCTCCCCCAGAAACAGGCCAACAGTCTGGTGCAGACCCTGATGAAGTGCACGCCTCACTACATCCGCTGCATCAAGCCCAACGAGACCAAGCGTCCGCGGGACTGGGAGGAGAACCGGGTCAGGCACCAGGTGGAGTACCTGGGCCTCCGGGAGAACATCCGGGTCCGGCGGGCCGGCTACGCCTACAGGCGCGCCTTCAACAAGTTTCTACACAGGTCAGAGGTCAAACCTGCCTCAGGTGCCCGGTGACCTCAGGGCTCACAGGGACACGCCTCCGTCCAGGTACGCCATCCTGACCAGGGAGACCTGGCCCTGCTGGAGGGGGCGGAGCTCCAGGGCGTGCTGCACCTGCTCCAGTCTGTGCACATGGACCAGGACCAGTTCCAGCTGGGCAAGACCAAAGTCTTCATCAAAGCCCCCGAGTCGGTAGGACACGCCCCTACAGGACTGACTCCCCCAGACTCACCCCGACTCCCCCCGACCCAACCCGACTCACCCTGACTGACCCAGACCCCTCCCCCACCCCCCAGAGGGACTCACCTGTGTCCCCTCGGCCCCTCTGGTCCTGGACTCCCCAGAGTCCCTCAGCTGGTGTGTTCTGCTGCAGTTGTTCCTGCTGGAGGAGATGAGGGAGCGCAAGTTCAACGGCTACGCGCGGCTCATCCAGCAGGCGTGGCGCAAACACGTCGCCGTGCGCAAGTACGTGAAGATGCGTGAGGAAGGTGAGCTGGCGCTCCGCCGGGGCCGACCCGCCCTCTGCCGGACCTTCTCGCTCACACCGTCTCCTCCCAGCGTCGGACATCCTGCTGAACAAGAAGGAGCGCCGCAAGAACAGCCTCAACCGGAACTTTGTGGGCGACTACATCGGGACCGACAGTCGCCCGGAGATTCGCCGCTTTGTCGGCCGCCGCGAGCGCATCGAATTTGCCGACGTGGTGGTGAAGTTTGACCGACGGTTCAGGGTACGAAGGAGAACTTGTAGATGTTTGAGAGGAGCTAGTCGGAGGTCTGGGTCCACCTGAAGGTTCTGGCCCCGCCCCGGAGCCACACCTGAAGGTTCTGGCCCCGCCCCGGAGCCACACCCACACCTCTCTCTGTTACAGACGGTGAAGCGTGACCTCATCCTCACCCCCAAACACCTGTACCTGATTGGGCGAGAGAAGGTTAAGCAGGGTCCAGAGAAGGGCCAGATCCAGGAGGTCCTGAAGAGAAAGATCGAGCTCCACAAGATCCAGTCTGTGTCCATGAGGTACCATCAGAACCTCTAAGGAGCAGCCTCCAGAACCAGGACCTCACCCCGTCTCTCTCAGCACCCTGCAGGACGACATCTTCATCATCCACGAAGAAGAGTACGACAGCGTTCTCCAGAGCGTCTTCAAAACCGAGTTCCTGAGTCTGCTGGTCAAACGTTATGAGGACAAAAGCCAGAAGAAGCTGCCTCTCAAGTTCAACAACCTGTCAGTAGGACCGGTCCAGTCGGCAGGGTCCTCCTGTCCTAGTGTCCTCCTGTCCTAGTGTCCTCCTGAGTTGTTATCAAACTCCTCCTGTCCTCTTTCTGTCTTCTGTCCTCCTGTCCTCTCTCCTCATGTCCTCTCTGTCCTCCTGTCCTCTATGTCCTCCTGTCCTCTCCTCATGTCCTCTCTCCTCATGTCCTCTCTGTCCTCCTTTCCTCTCTACTCATGTCCTCTATGTCCTCTCTGTCCTCCTGTCCTCTAGACTAGAGTTCAAGGTGAAGAAGGGGGGCTGGGGCCCCTTCAGCTCTTCGGGGTCCAGACAGATCCAGTTCCAGGTGGGTCAGGGAGACGAGGCTGTCCTCAAACCTTCTGGGAAGGTCCTGCAGGTCTCCGTTGGACCGGGACTCCCGAAGAACTCCAGTAAGTTCATCTGGGCTCACGGAGCCACGCCCCCTCCCAGAGCCACGCCCCTCCCCAGAACCACACCCCCTCACCTTGTCTGTTGTAGGACCGACCAGGACGGACAAGCGGAAGAGTCGCTACATGGGCCATCAGGCTCCTGCCACCAACCAGCTGAGCTCAGGTACCGGACCGCCCAGACCGGACCGGACTGGAGCACGGCGGCAGAACCAGCCTGACTCTTTGATGCTTTGTTGTCAGCCGCTGGCTCCAGGGAGAATGCGCCCTCCCGCAGGGCGTCGGCGCCGCGGGGCTCCCTGCTGAGGCAACAGTCCAGCATGGAGCAGCCCAGCCTGCCCCGCCTCCAGAACCAGAACCGCCGGGACAGCCGGCCGCCCCGCAGCCACGACATGGGCTTCATGGAGGTCCCCGAGCAGGGCGCTGCAGGGTGAGGGCCCGGCCCGGCCCCCTGCCAGCGCCCCGGTTCTAAAGCCTCTGTCCTCCAGGCTGCAGCGGCGCCGGTCCAAAGAGGTCAAGCCTCCTCCTGGAGCGGGCCGCCCCAAACCGGCACCCAAACCGAAGCCCCGGGTCCCCCAGTGCCGCGCCCTGTACGCCTACGACGCCCAGGACACCGACGAGCTGAGCTTCAATGCCGACGATGTCATCGAGATCCTCTCCGAAGGTACCGGCTGACACCCATCAGATATTGATCAGAGGCAGCTGATCAGCCGATCAATAACTGATCAGCCGATCTTCACGTCGTCAAAGTGAATCTGAGTAAATCCCGAAAACATAATTTGTCCTGGTGATGATGATGTCAATGATGATGTCACTGGTGGTGATGATGTCAATGATGATGTCACTGGTGATGTCAATGATGATGTCACTGGTGGTGATGATGTCAATGATGATGTCACTGGTGGTGATGATGTCAATGATGATGTCACTGGTGGTGATGATGTCAATGATGATGTCACTGGTGGTGTCAATGATGATGTCACTGGTGGTGATGATGTCAATGATGATGTCACTGGTGGTGATGATGTCAATGATGATGTCACTGGTGGTGATGATGTCAATGATGATGTCACTGGTGGTTCTGTTGGACCAGGTTCACGTCAGCTTAAACCAACTGTCCCATCGTCCCGTTTCTGCAGATCCGTCTGGGTGGTGGTTCGGCCGGTTGCGGGGAAGAGAAGGGATGTTTCCTGGAAACTACGTGGAGAAGCTGTAGACCGCCGTCAGCTGACAGGAAGCGACTATTGATGACGTGGGTCAGCTGACAGAGGTCCCCCAATCAAACGCTGCGTTCGGACTCTGACGCTTCTTGAGCAGTGTTACCATGGAAATGGGATGAAAACAGGAATGAAACAGCAGACGTTTCACTAGGATTGATTTTACTGTTTAAAAGTATAAATGAACTTCAGTCGCTGCTGCAGGTCCCACCTGTTGCCATGGTGACAGGTTATCTGTTGATGAGGCCTTTTAAATCCTCGGGCAGGTAAACGTAACTCAGGGTTGGTTCATCTAACTCTTCACAACAAAACTCAGAGTTCCTGTTTGGACTCAGACTTTGATAAACCTGCTTCCTGAACCGGGTCCTGACTGTTTTGAGTTCATATTTTATCTGTCCTCAGTCTGACAACAGCCTGTGACTTTATTATTCATCACATTACTTGACAAAACATTTACCTGAAAATAAACTACAAATGATTTAATTCAGAACAGGTTCTTAAATTCTACCACTGACTACCTGAAGCGCGCACATGAACATTTACCGTCAGTGAAACTATCTTAAGTGAACGGTTGGTGGTCGTCACGGTGAAGATCAAGACTACATTACCCAGAGTTCCACCGCGCCGCTTCCTGTCCAACAACGTCGGGCTAAAAGAAATGACGTGACTCAAAAGGTGTTTAAAGCGGGTGATACGCATTTAAACACTTAAACACGTTGACATGTTTTTGCTTTTGTAAAAACAGTTTTGTAACGTTTTTGTAAACAAGGATAAAAAGACAGTGATAAAAAAAACATACTTTTGCTCCAGGAGAGCGGAGGAACATTTCCACACATTTAGAGGAAACATCTGGGCCTTCAGACATTTTGTTGTGGGTGGAAATGTAGAATAATTCGTACAGACCGGGTGGTCGCGTTTCCTGTGTTTTGCGGGTCCCTGAAGGCACCGTGACCCTTGACCCGCCGAGCGACAGACGGGACGGAGCTGGCGGCTAAGCGGGACATGGAGGCGTTCCTGACGAAGTGCCGCCGAGCAGCGCAGGTCTCTCACGCACACGCACACGCACAGACGGCCCGCGCACACGCCTTCACACCCGCACGACTCCATCGACACCAGAATCGCCTCAAAGTGACATTTGGATCCATTTCCGGCCAGCCTGCCCTTTCAAAGTAAAGGTCGTTGTCTGGAGCTCCTCTGACGTCATCAGCAGGCTATTGTGAACATCCCCTCCTCTCGCAGCTGGTTTAACGGGATAAGTGTTCAAATAAACGCACGAGAGGAAATCATAGCGAACAAAACACGCGTACCGTCCCTCACCTTGAGAGTAGCACCACGTGTGTGTGTGTGTGTGTGTGTGCGTGTGTGTGTGTGGGCCCATTTAAAACCTCCAGGGAGCCACAGCGCCCCCTCAGGCGGGAGGACGCCGCTGCGCCTCTCGACTCATGAAAGCACTCTGACCTCCTGACCTTTAGGGCTGGGAGCAGACTGACACGCGCTTTCATGCGGTGGTGGGGAACGAGGCCTGTGACGTGGACTCCATGGTGTGCTCGCTGGTCTACGCCTACTTCCTGTCCCAGGTAAGGCCCCGGCCAGGCGCTGCGTGACCCTGGTGACCTCCCAGCACCCCGGTGACCTCCCAGCACCCCGGTGACCTCCCAGCACCCCGGTGACCTCCCAGCACCCCGGTGACCTCACAGCACCCCTGTCTCCGTCAGACGGTCCCCAGCGGGACGCTGGCCGTCCCCGTCCTGAACATCCGCCGGGCGGACCTGGTCCTGCGCCCCGACAACCTGGTCCTGCTGCAGCAGGTGCAGCTGTCTCCAGACCTGCTGCTGTTCAGGGACCAGCTGGACCTGCAGGCCCTGCTGGGGACCGGGCGCCTGAGGGTGACCCTGGTGGACCACAACGTGCTGCCCAGGTACACACACACACACACACACACACACACACACACACACACACACACACCCCACACACACACACCCCACACACAGACACACACACACACACACACACACACACACACACACACCCCACACACAGACACACACACACACACACACACACACACACACACACACACACACCCCACACACACACACACACACACCACACACACACACACACCCCCACACACACATACACACACACACAACACACACACAGACACACCACACACACACACACAGACACACACACACACAGACACACCCCACACACACACACACACACACACACACACACACACACACACACACACACACACACACACACACACACACACACACACACACACACACACAGACACACCACACACACACACACACACACACAGACACACACACACACACAACACACACACACACACACACACACACACACACACACAGACACACCACACACACACACAGACACACCACACACACATACACACACACACACAGACACACACACACACACAGACACACACACACACACCCCCAGCTGAGGCCCTCCACGTCTCCCTCTAGTGCCGACCGCAGCCTGGAGGAGGCGGTGGTGGAGGTGATCGACCATCACTCGCTGGAGAGGGAGCCCTCGCCGACCTGCGCCGTCACCGTGGAGACGGTGGGGTCCTGCGCCACCTTGGTCGCAGAGCGTGTCCTGCAGGAAGCTCCAGAGGTCCTGGACCAGGACGCAGCTCACTTACTCTACGGTAAACTGGGACGGTGGACGCTTAGTCACAGTGTTCACACCCACTGAGTGTGTGTGTGTGTGTGTGTGTGTGTGTGTGTGTGTGCAGCGGCCGTGCTGCTGGACTGTGTCAACATGGCCCCGTCAGCAGGTAAAGTGACCCCCAAAGATTCGGCGTTGGCGGCGGCGTTGGAGAAGCGCTTCCCTGCTCTGCCACCGAGGGGCGCTCTCTTCCAAACCCTGAGTGAGGCCAAGTTTGACGTGTCTGGTGCGTCTCTGCAGATACACACACACTCACACACGGACACACACTCACACACACTCACACATCCTGAGGACTGAGCGTCTGTTTGGTGTCTTCAGGTCTGAGTACTGAACAGATGCTGATGAAGGACATGAAGTCGGTGTCAGGAAGTCTGAACCTCACAGTGTCGGTTCTGTACGTCCCCCTGCAGGTCAGTGTGAGCTGCCTCTGCCCCACAGGTGACGTACCTGTGTGACGGAGTGTGTGTGTGTGTGTGTGTGTGTGTCAGGACTTCCTGCAGAGGCCAGGGCTGGAGGTGGAGCTGTCAGACTTCTGTCTGAAGTTCGGTTTGGACCTGCTGCTGCTGATGACCATCTCCTTCACTGAGAGCCAAGAGCCAATCAGAGAGCTCGCTGTGTACAGCCACAGCGCCGCCTGTAGGGAGGAGGTACCACCACAATACTGCGCTCACGTGGAACACCTCACCGTCAGACATGTGTCACCATGACAACGCTCCTCTGTCACAGGCCAGTCAGTACCTGGAACAGGCCCATAACCAGACCCTCCGTCTCTGTCCAATCAGCTGCCCTCGGCCACACCTCACAGCCTATCACCAAGGTAACCTTCACGCTGTATCGTCTCTCTATCGTCTATCGTCTCCGTCGTCCCTGTTGTCCCTGTGCGAGTGTTGGTAGCGCCGCGGTCTTCTTTACCTGTAACGCGCCCCAGGGTCAAAGCATAAGGTATGAGCACGTGCTGCTCTGAGGACGCCGTCCGAGGACGCCGCGTCGCTGTAACGGCGACTGCATCCGTCTGTGTGGACGACTGTTGCGCCTGAAGTTGTGAAGGATCGCTAAGGCTGTGCAGGGGGGCGGGGCCTCGTCCCCAGGTGTGCTCACAGCTGGTGACTCCTCCTCCTCCCAGGTAACTCTCTGGTGTCGCGGAAGAAGCTCCTCCCCCTCCTCAAAGACTTCCTGAAGCGGTGGGACGAGAGCGGCTGCCTGCGCGACGCGGCGGAGGAGGAGGAGTCGGCCGTCCCGCCCACGCCCGTCAACAGCCTGGTGGACGGCTGTCCCCTGGACGGCGGGCTGCCCCGCCTCAGCGCCGCCGACCTGGAGGACAAGGTGAGCCGGATGGCCGAGCGGCAGTGAGGCGGCGTGGGACGGCGCTCCACAGACGACCCCCGATCACGTGGTCACTCAGCTACAACCACGTTTCCTCCCGTACGCCTGAACCCGAGTCCCTGACTGCACGTGCAGCGCCTGGAGGAGGCTCCGCCCCCTGACTCATTTCTGGGGATGACGTCACAGCCGCCATCTTTGTTTTGGTCGCAGGTCCTTCATGTTGGTGTTTTACAATAAAGTCTGGACTTTCACACGACCCTGTCAACGCTTACGTTGTTGTGGCTTTAGAGGTTCTCAGGTGAGTCGTGTGTCGCCCCCTGCTGGTGGAGGACGAGAAGCTTCACTGTTCTACAACAAAAGAACTGAAGCATCAAAGAAAAGTGGATGTCTTTGATGCTTCAGACACGAGTCACGTGTGTGTCCACATCAGCGGAGCCTCGAGGTGCGCCTGAGCGGGCGTCCTCGTTGTCGTGAGCTGTAGGGGGCGCTAGCATCACGGCCCTGCTGGTCCTGGACCGTCACGCGCCCTGGAGGAGGCAGGAAGTGGGACCTGCAGCCCCAGGCTGGACCCAGGTATGACTGGGACAAACACACACTCACACACTCTCACACACTCTCACACACTCACACACCACACTTCCTCAAATCCGCTTTAACAGCTTTAACTGCCAACCTCTCCACAAACGTCGACCCCTGAAGCTCATTGGTCGATATTAATAGACGCGTCCTCACCTGTGCGTCAGACAGGTGAGGACGGACCAATCAGCTGCAGGAAATGCAGCCGAACCTGTTGGACGAGACGAAGGGCGAGTCAGATTGAGTTATAGTGGAGACCTGTACAGAGAGAGAGGTCCAACACACACACACACACACACACACGGATCAGATTTGTGACATCATGAGCTCCGACAACATTGAACACAGGTACGTCTGCTACTTGTGTGTGTGAGTGTGAGTGTGTGAGTGTGTGTGTAAGAGTGTGTGTGTAAGAGTGTGTGTACTGCATTCTGAGTACCTAACTCCTCGTTCTATTGAAGAGAGGACACTGGCTGGTCCTCACAGCTTCAGAGGTCAGGGGTCAGGAGAAGGCAGAATGTCTGTGAAAGCCCTCACAAAGGTAGAAGAACCAGGATGTGTGTGTCCTGTTCAAGGTCTGTTGATCTTCAGATCTTCAGACTGTCAGTGATGGTCCTCAGAACATTCAGTAGACCCCAGATGAGGTCAGAACCGACCCAGGAGGGGTTACCTTGGTAACATGAAAGGTCTGTGTGATCCTCCACGTGTGGAACTCCTCAAGTTCTCCCAAGAACCTGCTGGAGAAGAGGGGACGATGGTGGAGGAGCCTGGACGTCCTCAGAAGACCTTCAGCCTCAGAAGGTCTCTGAAGGACCCATCAGCTCTGTGCTCTGGTCCGGGTGGCCTCACAGAAGCCTGGAGGCCCTCCATCGTCTCCTGAAGACCTTGAACCGACCCCTAACCCCGGACAGGAACATTCTCAGTCCTGACCTGAACAGGTGTGGCCACCTGAAAGTCAGCTGTTAGCTCCGCCCCCTCAGGTGTGCTGTCAGGATCAGAGCAGTTGGACAGGTGGCTGAGGGTGTCCCGTGAGGACCTGTAGGTCCCCTGTCCCCTGACCAGGCTGTGTTCTGGCCCCAGGACCCCCGGAGCCCCCCCGTGCCCCCCCCCCGTCCAGGACCTGGAGCTGAGGGACGAGTGGCAGGACGACGGCTTCCCCAGGTGAACTTGTGTTTGTGCCGGCGGCGCTGAGACGAGGCCACGCCCACCAGTGTGTCTTTGTTTCAGGCCCCTCCCAGAGAACTGTGGCGGTCTGGAGCTGGCAGCCGGAGGTGAGAGGTCAGAGGTCACGAGGTGTATACGTGTGTTCTGGGACTTAATTCCACCCTCATCATGTCTGACTCCGCCCTCAGCCCCGCCCCCTGGAACAGGTGAGGGCGGAGCCAAGAAGCGCCTGGCGGCCCCGACTCTCAGCATCACTCTGAGTCACGGAGACTCCGCCCACCACCCCGCCGACGGGGGCGGGGCGCTCTCCGCTTCGCCAGACGAGACGGCGTCTCTGGACATCAACCTGGAGGCCCTGGAGACGCCGTCGGGCAGCGAGTCGGGAACGCTCCCCGAAGACCTGCACGACCTGGAGTGGGAGGGTGAGGCTCAGGACCTTTAGCCTTGTGACCTCTGACCTGTGACTCTGGCCAAGGTCACAGGTCAGAGGTCCCAGGCTGCTCTCGTGGTCAGGTGACTTCTCACCTGGCTCTTTGACCTTCTGACAGACGACCTCCCCCGGGCGGCGAGGGGCGGGGCCTATACGGCGGTGTGCGAGGGTCTTCTGGAGCTGGACCAGGTGGATGGCAGCGGGCGCCGCTGGAGGAGGTTCTGCATCTGCGGGCAGGAATACCAGGTGGACATGAGCGTGCTGGAGCCGTACCTGCAGGTCCTGTCTCACGGAGGTGAGGGAGCTTCTGCTCCATCAGGCCTGTCGGCCACATCGCTCACGTTGATCCTGCTGCTGCAGGCGCCAGCCTCTGGGAGCCTCTGGAGCATGGTCTTCAGGATCTTCAGGATCCTCATCTTCTTATTGATCTTTGTGTTCCTCGTGTTCTTATTGATCCTCATCTTCTTATTGATCTTCATGTTCTTCATGATCCTCATGATCCTCATATTCTTCATGTTCTTCATGATCCTCATATTCTTCATGTTCCTCATGATCCTCGAGATCCCCCTGTTCTTCATGTTCCTCATGATGCTCATGTTCCTCATGATCCTCGTGTTCTTCATGTTCTTCATGATCCTCATGTTCCTCATGACCCTTGTGATCCTCGTGTTCTTCATGTTCTTCATGATCCTCATGATCCTCATATTCTTCATGTTCTTCATGATCCTCGTGATCCTCGTGTTCTTCATGTTCTTCATGATCCTCGTGTTCTTCATGTTCTTCATGATCCTCATGATCCTCATATACTTCATGTTCTTCATGATCCTCGTGATCCTCGTGTTCTTCATGATCCTCATGATCCTCATATTTTTCATGTTCTTCATGATCCTCATGATCCTCGTGTTCTTCATGTTCTTCATGATCCTCATGATCCTCATATTCTTCATGTTCTTCATGATCCTCGTGATCCTCGTGTTCTTCATGTTCTTCATGATCCTCGTGATCCTCGTGTTCTTCATGTTCTTCATGATCCTCGTGATCCTCGTGTTCTTCATGTTTTTCGTGATCCTCGTGTTCTTCATGTTCTTCATGATCCTCATGATCCTCGTGATCCTCATGGTCACTCCTCAGACTCTTGACTTGTCGCAGCTTTAGCAGCAGCTCCTGTCTCCAGACCAGAGCTGCCACAGAAACATCTCAGGTGACCTGGAGCCATGGATGAAGCCCTGAAATCCATCATCAAATCTGTCATCAGGAATATTAAAAAACAAAATGTGTTTATTGAACATGTTGATTATTGATCATCATTGTTCGTTGATGAGCTTTGATTCTCGTTGTCACTGATATTTACGTCTGTGGACCAGGTTACTATGGCGATGAGATGAACGCCATCATCCTCTTCACATCGTGCTACCTCCCAGAGAACACTGTGGAGAACTATGAGTACATCATGGGCAACCTGTTCAGGTGAGGTCTCTGTCTTCAGGTCCTCTGCACCCTGCTGGCTTTGCCTCAAACATCTACCTGATGTTCCTCTCGTCCTCTCCTTCCTCATCTTCTGGTGGTGACCTTGTGGGCGTGGCCTGTGCCCCTGGCTGCAGGTACATTGTGGGGACTCTGGACCTGATGGTCTCTGAGAACTACCTGCTGGTCTACCTGTGTGCCCTGGCCCCCAGGAACAAGCTGCCCCCCATCAGGTGGCTTCACCAGTGCTACCTGTCCATTGACCGCAGGTACAGGAACCTTCTCCTCACGCCTCTGAGGTCACTTCCTCTGACTCTCTGGCTCCGCCTCCACGCAGACTTAAAAAGGACCTGAAGGGTCTGTTAGTGGTTCATCCTGCCTGGTACATCAAAGCGCTGGTGACACTGGTGAAACCCTTCATCAGGTGTGGAGCACACACACACACACACACACTCACACACACACACTCATACTCACACACACACAGACTCTCACACACACACACTCTCACACACACACTCATACTCACACACACTCACTCATTCACACACACTCATACTCACACACACTCACTCACTCACACACTTACACACACACTCATACACACTTACACACACACACTCATACTCACACACACTCACTCACTCACTCACACACTTACACACACACTCATACTCACACACACTCATACTCACACACACTCACTCACTCACACACTAACACACGCACACTCATACTCACACACACTCACTCACTCACACACTTACACACACACACTCATACTCACACACTCACTCACTCACACACACTCATACTCACTCACACTCACTCACACACACACACACACTCATACTCACACACACTCACTCACTCACACACTTACACACACACTCATACTCACACACACTCACTCACACACTTACACACACACACTCATACTCACACACACTCACTCACTCACACACTTACACACACTCATACTCACACACACTCACTCACTCACACTTACACACACACTCATACTCACACACACTCACTCACTCACACACACTCATACTCACTCACACTCACTCACACACACACACACTCATACTCACACACACTCACTCACTCACACACTTACACACACACACTCATACTCACACACACTCACTCACTCACACACACACACACTCACTCACTCACACACTTACACACACTCATACTCACACACACTCACTCACACACTTACACACACACTCATACTCACACTCACTCACACACTTACACACACACTCACTCACTCACACTTACACACACACACTCATACTGACACACAGACTCACACACACACTTACACACACACACTCATACTCACACACTTACACACACTCACACACACGCACTCACTCACACACACGCACTCATACTCACACACTTACACACACGCACTCATACTCACACACACTCACTCACTCACACTTACACACACGCACTCATACTCACACACACTCACTCACACTTACACACACACACTCATACTCACACACACTCAGTCACTCACACACTTACACACACGCACTCATACTCACACTCACTCACACACTTACACACACGCACTCATACTCACACACTCACACACTCACAGACTTACACACACACACTCATACTCACACACACTCTCACTCCTCTGCTGTTTTTGCTC
>CAJVRN010000126.1:12340000-12360000 GCA_911728415.1 Lagocephalus sceleratus
TTGCTCCGCCCACAGTCATGGGACTCCGCCCCTCAACCAGTGATGGTCATGGTTCAACCTGAAACAAGTACAGGATAAATACTACAAAACCCTTCTCCTCCTCTCCTCCAATTCTCTTCTCCTCTCCCTTCTTCTTCTTCATCCTGGGATGTTCTCCACATGTTTCCACACCAACCTGGATCTTCTCAGATATCCATCAGCTTCCAGAACAATTGATCCTGTTCCCTGTTCAGAAGTAACCAAAGTTGAGTTCTGTGTCCCGATGGTCACATGACTGTGATGTCATGGTGGCTGGGATGCCTCCTGTTGAAACCAAAAGTTGTCACGATGAGGTCTTCAGACGGTTCCCTTCCCAGTGTGGTCGTCTGAGGGCATGTCTGGTCAGGTCCACACACCTCACTGTCTTTGTTAGATACATCCTCAAAACCTCATGGAGTCACCTGACAGAGCTGCTGACCCTCCCTCTTCTTCTCCTCCCTCCTTGTCTCCTGCCCCCTTGTCTTCTCCCTCCTTGTCTCCTCTCTCCTTGTCTCCTCCCCCAAAGCCTTTACTTCCAAAGACAATAAACTCGGACCAAAAGTCAAACACCTGAGCTCCAGGTGGCCCTTGGGCTCCTGGCCGGAGCTGACCTAACTGAAAACCAAAAGGCTCTTCAGCCTGGGGCCCTTAGATCCACAGGTGATCCCCAGATTATCCCCAGGTGATCCACAGGCTGTGCAGGTGGATCAGTTTAACCCTCCTGATCTGGTCTTCAGGACCAGCTGAGAACTGACCTCACTTCCTGTCGCCCATCTTAGACACGTTACAGACCGGCAGCCAAATATTGTGTCCAAAGAGTAAACACGTCTTTACTTTCTGTTTCAAAGATCAAAGAAAACCAAAACGTACCTCGCCTTTGATGATTCATACTTTCTTTTGGAAAAAGTGAGAAATTTAAATTTGTATAGAATTTAAGACAAAAGAACCAAAAACGCTGACGACATGCGAGTCCTGCCCCGGCTGACCACCAGTACTACCAGTAGCACCAGTAATAGTAGTACCAGAACTACCAGTACCAGTATTACCACTACCAGTAGTACCAGTACAACCAGAACTACCAGTACCAGTAGTACCAGCACCAGTACAACCAGTACCAGTAGTACCAGTACTACCAGTACCAGGGTTACTAGTACCAGTACTACCAGCAGTACCAGTACTAGGGTTACCAGTACCACTAGTACCAGTACCAGTGCTACCAGTAGTACCAGTACCAGGGTTACCAGTACCGGCGGTACCAGTAGTACCAGTACCAGCAGTACGGCCAGAATCATACCAGTACTGTGAGTCAGCGTGTCGGGCGGGCGGTCGGAGCGTGGCGTTGGCGTCTTTGTGTGCAAACGTTGTTTTGTTGTTTTTCTCCTTCCAGTCGCGGTCAGAACTGGTGTGGCTGGTTTGATCCTGTAGTTTAGGACGTTCCCGTCGTAGCTGGATTTGGGGAACGTCGTAGTTTCATGCTGTAGCAGCGATGCTCAAACGCTAGAACCAATGAGAAGTCAGGCTTTAAAGCTCCTCCCACGAGGAGTCTTTCTTCTATTTCTTTAATATTTTGATGTTTAGACACACGAAGACCAAATAAAGCAGATTTAGAAATAAAACTTTTCTTTGGTTTTCTTTTGTATCGTTTGTGATGCTAACGACGCAAAGTCGCAACCGTCCTGGAAAGAGCCAATCAGAGTGAAGCTTGGTGTTTGGCTCCACCCTCCAAACAGGCTGGAGGTCAGTGGAGGTCACGTCTGCTCTGACCTCAGGTGACCTCAGGTGAACTCATGCCATTCAGTGTAAAATGTTTTAAAGTTTGTTGGGGTCAAGGTCAGGGTCAGACTGAGGGGTGAGCTCCTCTTCACCCATTGGTCTGTTCGTGTCCCGCTCTGTGATTGGCCGGGGGGCGGCCTGATGCCTCGCTCCTCTTCTGATGGAAACAGGCGGCGAGGTCGGCCCTGAAGGACGGCGTGTAGAAGCCGTAGATGACGGGGTCGCAGCAGGTGTTGAGGTTCCCGAACAGGAAGAGCGCGTGGTGCACGTACTCGGGCGTGACGCGCAGCATGTCGGGCTGGAACCAGTACCAGATGCCCAGCAGGTAGTACGGCGTCCAGCAGACCACGAAGGACAGCACGATGACCACCGTCATCTTCAGGCTCTTCAGGCGCGCCTTCGGGATGACGTCGGCGCCGCTGCGCCGCAGGGCGGGCTCACCTGCTGGGGGACCACAGGTGTGTGAGTGATGTCATGGCGCGAGCCGTCTCCATGGAGACCGGGCCCGTACCTCTGTCTCTCAGGTGCAGGGCGTGCACGTGCAGCAGGATGCGGCTGTAGCAGCAGCTCATGACCAGCAGGGGCAGCACGTACAGCGTGACGAAGGTGAACATGTTGTACAGCGTCTCCTGCCACCGCCGCCCGAAGCTGCCGTGGGTGGCGCACTGGGTGAAGTCCGCCGCCTCCCTCCTCACGGCCCGGAAGATGAAGAGCTGCGGCAGACGAGCACAGCGTCAGGCCCCGCCCCCCGAGGGGCCTCGCTCCTTAATCTGCAGTCGGAACATTCCTGACGGGATTTCCTGCTGACCCTTGGCACGCATCGGCCGGTTACCTGGGGCGCGGCCAGCAGCATGCTGAGGCTCCACGCCACCAGCAGCATCTGGCGGTTGCGCCGGTGGGCGTTGATGGCGGCGAGCGGGTGCAGGATGACGTGGTGGCGGTCCAGGCCGATGACCACGAGGATGAAGGCGGAGGCGTACATGGCGAACAGCTTCAGGAAGCAGAGCATCTTGCAGAGGGCGTCGCCCCCGTACCACTGCACCGTCACGTTCCACACGGCGTCCAGCGGCATCACCACGAAGGTCATCATCAGGTCGGCCGACGCCAGGCTCAGCATCAGCGGCCGCAGGCGGGAGGCGGGCCGCCGGCCACGCCCCACGCTGGCCAGCAGCGCCAGGTTACTGCAGGCGGCGAACACGAAGAGCACCGAGGTGGCGCCCACACGGAACTGGGCGGCCCGGCCGAAACTGGGGGCCTCCCACTCCGAGAGGGGGGGGGCCCAGGTAGAGCGTGGGGGGGGAGGGGCCACCGTGCTGGTGGGAGGAGCCAGTGAGGGCCCGCTGGCCACAGACCAGTTTCCTGACATTCTTCTGACAGAGGTCCTTCTCTGTTACCGTGGCAACCCTCCGACTCCTACAAGAACACACAGGTGACGTCTGCACAGGTACACCAGCACCACCTCATTGATCCTTGATTGGTAGGTTTGATATCCTCAGTAAGACCACACACACACACACACACTCACTCAGTCACACACAGACACACACTCACAGTCTCACACTCTCACCCCCACCTCCAGGTGTTCAAGCCCCGGGCGTGGGTGAGCTGGAGGTCCTGCTGGAGCCTCAGAGGTAGAAGAGACAGGGGAGTGTGTGAAGGTTAGACTGGTTAGTGGTGGTTAACAACAGCTTTCACTTCTTTTACCTTCTCAGCAGCTCTCACTGTTTCTCCTCTTGTTTTCAAACTCTTCCATCTTTTCAGTCCTCAAAACTTTAGAAAAGCCAGTGGTCCTGATGGTTCTGGTGGTCTTAATGATTCTGATGGTTCTAGTGGTCCAATAGTCTGAAGATCAGGTTCTGTCATCTGCAGCAGCTCCTGAAACACTGAGGAGAAACCTACAGACTGCAATGAAGGGAGGAGGAGCTCTGTGTGTGTGTGTGTGTGTGTGTGTGTGTGTGTGTGTGTGTGTGTGTGTGTGTGTGTGAGAGTGTGTGTGTGAGTGTGTGTCAATGTGGGTCTGTGTGTGTGTAAGTGTGTGTGTCTCAATATGGGTCTGTGCGTGTCTATGTGTGAGTGTGTGTGTGTGAGTTCAACGCTGTGGTAACGTTGCTCACAGACGGCGAAGAGGTCTATACGAACTACAAAGACCATAATGCAGTGCTGCCCGCCAGCCAATGAAAGGAGAGAGTGTCATTCAGCCAATCAGAAAGCCGCGGGAAATGTTCAAACCTCAAAGCGGAAGCAGCTTTGAAGTGTTTTCAGTAGTGTCGAGAGGTTTCGTCTCGTTTCTGTTTGACTCATAAAACCATTGTTTTTATATTGTTTAACTGGAGAGGAGACGGGAACGCGGATTAAACATGGTAGATTCAGACAGGAACAACCGATGTAAGTCCACTTTTTAGAAGGAAGTTTAGTATTTATCTCTTCACTACGAACTTTCTGATGCTTCGCTCTGTTTGTAATTGTGTTAAATTGCAATTAATAAAATGGATTACATTTAAATGATCCGAACACATTTGTTTAAGAATGTTTTATGTATGTTTAGTTATGTCTGTCATCTCATAATCCTTAATCTCAATCCCATATCACCTTGTTAATGATGCTAATGTTGATGAGTTTTGAGGAGGTGCTGATCTTTAACGTGATGGTTCAACTCTATAATCTATTATGTATAATCTATTATCTATTATGTATAATCTATTATCTATTATGTATAATCTATTATCTATTATGTATAATCTATTATCTTTTATGTATAATCTATTATCTATAATCTATTATCTATAATCTCTTCCAGATGAGCGTCTGACAGCAGAACAGATGGATGAGCAGAGGATCCAGAACGTGGTCTATCAGTACCTGTGCAGGCTGGAGGAGGCCAAGAGGTCAGGTCACCCAGGTCTTTCCCTTGTGCTGACCCTCAGGTGACGTGCTCCTGTTCTCAGGTGGATCCAAGCGTGTCTGGGGGAGGAGCTTCCTGCTCCCACTGAACTGGAGGAGGTACTGAGGAACGGCGTCATCCTTGCAAAATTGGGTCATCGATTTGCTCCAAATGCTGTTGGTCTGAAGAAGATCTATGATCCTGAACAGCACCGGTATCAGGTAGTACACGCACACACACACACTCTCTCTCTCACACACACACACACACACACACACACACACACGAGTATAGTCAGGAAGGCTTTGATAAGTATTCCTTGGTGCTCTGTGTCATCAGGCAGTGGGTCTTCAGTTCCGTCACACCGACAACATTAACCACTGGAGGAACGCCTTGATTGCAGTTGGGCTGCCAGCGGTCAGTGATCTGACCTTCATGTTCTTCTGATCTTTATGTTCTTCTGACCTTCATGTTCTTCTGATCTTCATGTTCTTCTGACCTTCATCTTCTTCTGACCTTCATCTTCTTCTGACCTTCATGTTCTTCTGACCTTCATCTTCTTCTGACCTTCATCTTCTTCTGACCTTCATCTTCTTCTGACCTTCATCTTCTTCTGACCTTCATCTTCTTCTGACCTTCATCTTCTTCTGATCTTCATCTTCTTCTGATCCTCTTTCAGATCTTCCACCCAGAAACCACCGACATCTACGACAAGAAGAACATGCCCAGAGCCATTTACTGTATCCACGCTCTCAGGTCTGACTACCTGTCTGTCTGACTACCTGTCTGTCTGCTCACCTGTCTGTCTGTCTGCTCACCTGTCTGTCTGCAGCATCTACATGTACAGACGAGGGTTGGCTCCACAGATTCAGGACCTTTATGGCAAAGTCAGCTTTACTGGTGAGTTTCAGGAGTTTACTGGTTTCACTGGTCACAGGTGTTTGTTCTGGTAGGTGACAGTGGTCCGCCGTCTCCTTGGATATGGGTTAGAATCGAACTGAGATGTTTAGTGGGGTCCTCCTGAGGTCAGAGGTCAGAGGGTTCAGGTGTGACACGTGTGTCTTCAGAGGAGGAGATCAACAACATGAAGGTGGAGCTGGATAAATATGGACTCCAGCTCCCAGCCTTCAACAAGATCGGAGGGATCCTGGCCAACGAGCTGTCGGTGGACGAGGCCGCAGGTGGGCGTCGGGGGTCAAAGGGCATGGGGAGGGGGTCAGCACAAGGCGCTATTGACCCCTGCTCTGACAGTCCATGCTGCTGTGATCGCCATCAACGAGGCGGTGGAGCGAGGTCATCTGGAGGCTACGGCGGCGTCTCTGAGGAACCCCAACGCTCTGCTCCGTGACCTCCAGGAGGCGCTGATGGCCGTCTACCAAGAGACGCTGCGGCAGGCGAAGGCGAAGAAACGGCAGCAGGCTGCTGCCAAGGTGGGCGCCAGCAGAGGGAACCAGTTGGGAAGTGGGAGAACTGGGCAGGGTTTAACCAGAGCAGCTTCATGTGTGTTTCAGTCTGGAGCTGTGGAGGACAAAGACATCTACGAAGAGTTTCTGACCCAGACAGAAATCCAGAACCACCTCCACCTGGTCAACGGTCAGCGCCCCACGAGTCCTTTGATGTCGGTGTTCCTCTGACAACCGATTGTCTCCATGGTGACAGTTCGAGCAGCGGTGGAGCAGGTGGACGAGGCTCTGGAGTCAGCAGACCAGCGGGACCTCCTCGCTGCGCTGCAGCTGCCCTGCTTGGCCCTCAGGGGCCTCTGCCGTGACCACGGGGCCTGGTACCTGGACCAACTGCTGGCAGACCGCCAACACAAGGCGCTGGTAAACAGCCGCGACCTCTGACCCCTGTACCGCACCGTGAGGCCACCACCAGTGGTTGGCCCTGCGGCCTCAGATCTTCTGAATTTGAGACCCTAGATGGGCCTTGGATGTTAGTGACCCCTGAAACCTGCCCCTAGCCCCGCCCCCACTGTGATCTTAGCCCCGCCCCAGCAAGGCCTTAGCTCCACCCCCAGCCCTGCCCCTAGCCTCGCCCTGACCTTCATGTGGGCATGGTTAGGTTACAGGTTTCTCAAGGTCAAGTTGGAGGTGGTGGTGCTGAGGCCTAGATCGAGTTCATCTAGTGACAGGTCGGGCTGATGGACACTGGCTCTGTTTGACCTCTGACCTCAGGAACAGGGCTGCGTTGACCCTCTTGACCCCGCTGAGCTGCAGGAAGCTGTGACCATCGCCAACCGCGCTGCTGAAGCAGCCACAACCAGTAAGACCCCGACGGCCCTCCAGTATTACAGTGGTCAGTGTGCATGAGTAAGAGTGTCTCTGTGTGCGCGCGCGCGTGTGTGTCCGTCTCCTTGTGTGTGTCCGTCTCTCCGTGTGTGTGTGTGTGTGTGTGTGTGTAGTGAGAGCAGCTGTCCAGAGTGTAAACGCCTCCCTGCGTCTCGCTGATGCCCGTCACACCGTCAGCTGTCTGATGGCTGCTGAGCTTCAGCTGCCTCAGGTCTACTCCTTCGCTGCAACTCTTTACCACAACGAGCTGAAGGTGCTGCAGAGACGTGCTCCTCAGGTGAGTGACCACCTGACCCCTGACATGACCCCTGGCCCTAACATGACCCCTGACCCTGTGCTGTCCCTGTCCACCAGGGGGAGCTGCAGCAGGAGGAGCTGTTTGTTGCCGTGGAGATGCTGTCGGAGGTTGCGCTCATCAATCAGACGTTGGAGGCGGGACAGCTGCACCAGTTTGGCTCGCTGCTCACCAGTGTGTCTGCTGGTCTCACTGATGTGGACCCCGCCCTCCTCCATAGGTGAGACAGGTGGGAGGGGCCTCCTGTGGTGGCTGCTCAGGTTGGCACAGATGTTCTTCAGCAGCTTTTATAAACACCTGTAATCTGACTGATGATCTGTTTATGAACAGCTGTAATCTGATTGATAATCTGTTTATGAACACCTGTAATCTGACTGATTATCTGTTTATGAACAGCTGTAATCTGACTGATGATCTGTTTATAAACAGCTGTAATCTGACTGATGATCTGTTTATGAACACCTGTAATCTGACTGATAATCTGTTTATGAACACCTGTAATCTGACTGATGATCTGTTTATAAACAGCTGTAATCTGACTGATGATCTGTTTATGAACACCTGTAATCTGACTGATAATCTGTTTATGAACACCTGTAATCTGACTGATGATCTGTTTATAAACAGCTGTAATCTGACTGATGATCTGTTTATGAACAGCTGTAATCTGACTGATAATCTGTTTATGAACACCTGTAATCTGACTGATGATCTGTTCTCAGGTATTTTAAATGTCTGATGGATGTGAAACAGCAGATGTGCAAACATCTGCTCACCTGGAATCAGCTGCAGGAAGGGATCGACTCTGTCAACAACTGTGTTGAGGATGAATATGAGCGTAGGCGACACACACACACACACACACACACACACACACACACACACACACTCTCTCTCGTAGTCTTTGATGCTCTTTTCTAAACCTCATCCCCAACTTCCTGTTGAGGGTTAAAGCCAGAGCCCGTGTCCGGCCTGTGTGCGTGTGCCCTGAGTGTCACCTGTGTCCCCTCCAGAGCTGCTGGCTGTGGCTCAGGTGAATGAGGCTGTGGACAGAGGTGACTGTCAGAAGCTGCTGGCTGCTCTGCTGCTGCCTTCATGTGGAGTTGAGGAGGTTTCAGCTGCCAACGCCCGCAGATATCTGACCCTGCTGACCCGACGCAGGCAGCACAGGGCTCAGGTGAGCGCTCACACCTGTACACACCTGTACACCAGCGGGACACACCTGTACACCAGCTGTGCAGAAGGAGGATGATGAAGAGCGTTGTTGGCTCCACATGTTCTCCCTCCTGCTACAGATGTGCTTCAGTCACCTCGGTTGTTTCCTCGCCGCTCTGACGTTCCACGATGACCGTCTGATCTCAGTGTTTGATGTTTCCATCCCATCAGGTGAGCAGAGATGCAGGAGCTGAGCTGTGGTTGGCTGATATTCAGGAGGCCGTAATGGGAGCCAATCAGGAGAGTCAGAAGATGCTGAAGCGTGAGTCTGACAAAGGTCACGAAGGTCAACACATCAATTCCAACTCATGACAAGAGTGTGTGTGTTGTGTTGTGTGTGTGTCCAGTGTGTCTGGCTGTAGCAGCAGTTAACCAGGCTGTGAAGGAGAACAAGGTGAGTCAGAGCCTCCGTGTTCTGACTCTACCTGAGCTTCTGCTGCAGGACGTCATCTCCGCCTGTGCTGCAGACTATCAGAAGGAACTCTACAGGCTGATCACAGACAGGATGTGTGCAGGTGAAACACACACACACGCCTGTTTTCAGCTCATTTGTTGGGAGGTTTGGCCCGTGCTCAGTGTGTAAACCATGTGGCTCAGATGTTTCTGATGGGGGTCGGCCCTCACCATTAATCCAAATAGTGTGAAGGAGCTGGACTTCTAAATTAGTTTGAAGGTCTGGTGTCTGTACACGTCTGACTTTGAAGATAACAGTCGTAAAGCAGTGTTCTCATCCTGAAGACTTCTTAAAGCCTTACACAGGTTTAGTGTGACCTTCTGGGTGTTGAGGTATCTCACCTGCTTCCTTCTGATTTCAGGAGACAACAGGAGTCCGTGGCTCCGTGCCTGCCTGGACGACGGCTCCTTCTATTACTTCCACCTGAACAAACTGGAGGGCTACTGGGAGAAACCCAGCGGCTTCGTCCTGAACAGCGTGTTCCTCGACCACCGTCAGATACAGGTGACGCACAGGAGCCAGGTGTGGGTGCTGAAGCTCCTTCTAAACCCAGTCTGGAGGTCAGGGAGGTGGCCTGTGTGCTCCTCGGGGGTCCAGGACCTGGGTGGGCGGGTGCAGGTGTCAGCAGGACGTGTGAGCGCTGTGTTGGTGTGCAGGAGGTGGTGAGCCGCGTGTCGGGCCTGCACGCTCGGCGGGCGCTGTGGCGAGGCAGCGAGGCCCTCGTCCACCTGCAGGCCCTCAGCAGAGGCTTCCTGGTCAGACGGCGCTTCGAGGCTCGACGCCGCTACCTGATGGCTCAGACGGCAGCTGTGGTCGTCATCCAGGTGAGGCGAGTCTGCTGCTCTGAAGAGCGCTGGGTCAAACGCCCCTGTGGTCTCCTCAGGCTCGCTGGAGGACGTTCGTCCAGCAGAGGACGTACAGACGCAGACTCCGCTTCCTCTACACCAACTGGCGAGCTGTTGTCAAGGTAACGGCCCGAGCTGCTCCAGTCAACAGAGGTTGAAGACGATGGTATCTGGAGGTTCTGGATGTGACGGGTCGCGTTTGGGTCCACAGATCCAGGCGTACGTGAAGATGTGGTTGGCCGCGAGGCGCTACCGAGCTCGACTACACTTCTTCAGACAAAATGTTGGTTCTCCTCGGTTTTTACTTTTCAATGGGGGCGTGGCCACAGAGCACCTGGAGGCCTGAAGTGTGAGCGTGTGTCCACAGGTGAACGCCGTGGTGAAGATCCAGGCCTTCTTCAGAGCCAGCAGGGCTCGGGAGGAGTACAGGATGCTGGGTGAGTTTACTAGGATAACGCAGCAACCCCGTCCAGAACCTCCGCCTCAGCGCAGCTTTGTGTCATTCTCTCAGTGCATTCGGCCACGCCCCCTCTGGCGGTGGTCAGGAAGTTCCTTCACCTGCTCGACCTGGGTGACAGTGACATCAGAGAAGAGGCGGAGCTGCTTCGTCTGAGGGAGGAGGTGGTGAGGAGCATCCGCTTCAACAGGCAGCTGGAGGAGGACCTGAACCTGATGGACCTGAAGATCGGTCTGCTGGTCCGGAACAAAGCCACGCTGCAGGTCTGGCCGCGCTCACAGCCGTAAGCTTCCTGTTGTCATGGTGATCCCCATTGATTGTGATGTCACACACCTGCATCTGTGGGCAGGAAGTGGTGACCCACTGTAAGAAGCTGACCAAGAAGAACAAGGAGCAGCTGTCAGGCCTGATGGACATGGAGAGAAGTAAAGGACTGAAGGCCCTGAGCAAAGAGAGGAGAGACAGGCTGGAGGCCTATCAGCACCTCTTCTACCTGCTACAGGTGAGATGGCTCACACAGGTGACCCTCGGCTGCCTCCACCTGAACACATCCACCGCTGCTCTCACCTGAAACACTGGCTAGTCCTGGTGGAGAGCATCAGACTCAGGTGTGCGCCTCAGGTGTGTGCCTCAGGTGTGTGACTCAGGTGCGTTGCTGTTGCAGACTCAGCCTCTGTACCTGGCCCAGCTGCTCTCCCTGATGCCTCAGACTGGCTCCAGCTCCTCCATGGAGATGTTGGTGTTCAGTTTGTTCAACTACGGCTCCGACAGCAGAGACGCCTTCCTGCTGCTGCAGCTGTTCACTGAGGCGCTGCGCTACGAGATCAGGTGACCACACACACACACACGGTCTTACACACACTCACACACACTTGGTCACACACACACACTCGGTCACACACACACACACTCACTCACTCTCCCACTCACACACACTCACTCATACACACACACTCGGTCACACACACACTCACTCACTCTCCCACTCACACACACACACACTCGGTCACACGCACACACTCGGTCACACACACACACACACACACTCACTCTCCCACACACACACTCAGTCACACACACATCCTCACACGGTTTTGTGAGACCAGACCAGGTGTCTGGCCAGGTAACAGCCTATGGAGGGCTCATTCACCTCTGCTGATGTGGTTCACCTGTACCTTCGTCCATGCCACCGTGAGGAGGTGGAGGCTCCGCCCCCAATGGGCCTGAGCGTTCACCTGAGCGTCTGACCCGTCTGTGTGCTGCTGTCAGGCTGAAGGTGGACAAGCCTCAGGACGTGGTCACAGGTAACGCAACCGTGATCCAGATGTTGGTCAACTTCTACCGCAACGCCGGCGGTCAGAACGCGCTGCGGGCGTCTCTGGGCCCGGCTCTGCAGGAGCTGCTGCAGGAGCGCAGCCTCAGCGTCAGGACCGACCCGGTGGACGTCTACAGGACCTGGGTCAACTCGTCTGAGACCCAGACCGGATGCAGGAGGTGCAGGCTTCTGCAGCAGCTTTATGCCTGGTCAGGTGACCTTTGACCTCCAGCTGACCCCGTGTCTGCTGCAGCTCGCTGCCGTACGAGGTGTCGCCCGCCGAAGCTCTGTCTCACCCTGAGGTCCAGAGACGCGTGGAGGTCGCCGTGGTCAACCTGAGGAACCTGACGGACAGAGTCCTCAAGGCCATCACGTCCAGCCTCGGCCACCTCCCGTAAGTCCTGCGCTGCTGCGGCGCTGCTGCGGCGCTGCTGCTGCGGCGCTGCTGCGGCGCTGCTGCTGCGGCGCTGCTGCGGCCCCTCTGGCCCCTCACTGCTCCCCTGCTCCGCCCCCCCAGGTACGGGCTGAGGTACACGGCCAAGGTGCTGCGGGACGCTCTGCAGGAGAAGTTTCCTGGAGCCGCTCAGGACGACCTGTACAAGGTCTGGGTCGGGGTGGGGGTGTGGCGCCGGAGCCCCGCCCCCCGCCGCCCCTCACTGCCCCTCCCCCCTCAGATCGTCGGGAACCTGGTCTACTACCGCTACATGAACCCGGCCATCGTGGCGCCGGACGGCTTCGACGTGGTGGAGCGGTCTGCGGCGTCCCCGCTGCAGCCGGAGCAGCGCCGCATCCTGGGCTCCATCTCCCGCATGCTGCAGCACGCCGCCGCCAACAAGCACTTCCAGGGAGACGGCCCCCACGTCAGGGCGCTGAACCGCTACATCAGCCAGACCCACGGCAGGTTCAGGTGAGTCTGCCCCACCCCGCCCCAGGTGCTCTGACCCCTCCCCCCACACTCTGACCCCTCCCTCCCGTCCTCAGGAACTTCCTGGAGTGCGTTTGCGACGTCCCTGAACCCGAAGAGCAGTTCAACGTGGACGAGTTCTCGGAGCTGCTGGTGGTCAACAAGCCGGTGGTCTACATGTCCATCAGGGAGCTGCTGCACACACACCAGGTGGGCCAGCGCCGCAGCTGCACACACCTGGACACGCCTTGACTGTGTGTGTGTGTGTGTGTGCAGCTGTTGTTGGAGCACCAGCAGGTCTTGTGTTCGGACCCCTCGGACCCCCTGAGGCTGCTGCTTCAGGACCTGGGTCACATCCCCACGCTGCAGGAACTCACAGGTTCTTTAGCGGTTTGTGTTGTATCGTGTGTGAGAGATTGTGTGTGTTTGGTTGTGTGGTAGTGTGTGTGACTGTGTGTGTTGTGTTGGTCTGTTCTCCAGGAGAGGCGTCAGCTGATCCAGGATCAGACTACAGTCAGATGGAGGTTTCTCTGACGCTGACCAACAAGTTCAACGTGTTTGACTGTGACACAGACGACGCCCGAGGGCTGCTGCTCAGGTACTTTTCCTGGGGGGTCTGTTGGGGGGGTCTGGGGGTCAGGGCCACCTCAGATGGGACTCCTTTATTTGAGGCCCTTTGAACGTTTATTGTTGCAGCACGAAGCAGCTGATCATGGACGTGATCAGGACTCAGTCAGGGGATTCTCTGAGGGACATCCTGAGGGCGTCTGTGTCACATGATGAGGTACACTCTCACACACTCACACTCACACACACACGCACACACAGATGTATCCACGCCTCATCCCCCCACCCCACCAGAGGGTGTGCCATGATTGGCTGATGCAGCGGCGAGCTCGGCGGGAGGCTCTGAGCCCCGAGAAGCTGAAGAGGAACCCGTCGCTGATGACCAACAGCCGCCTGAGTTTGGAGGACAAGAAGAAGAAGATCCTGAGGAGCCTGGGCCGCCTGGAGGCCTCGGGCCTCCTGACGCCGCCGCGCAGCCACGACCAGCTTCTGCACATGATCGCCCAGGTGACCAGCCACGGCTGACAGGAGGCGGGCGTCCGCCGGCTCCTCAGATGTTCACGACCGCCTCTCGACCTTGCAGGACATCCGCCAGCGGCGTCTGCACCGCCAGCGGCGGGGGGCGGAGCTTCAGAAGCTGTCTCAGACTCTGGCCAGCCTGGAGGCCAAGAGCCTGTTCCACCGGGAGCAGGTGGACTACTACAGGGATTACATCACTTCCTGTCTGGACAACCTGACCAGAAGGTGCGTGGAGGTGTTGTGGGTCAGGGTGAGGGGTCAGGGTCGGGCTCAGGGCCTGCTGACCTCTGACCCCTGACCCCTGCTGTGCTGCAGTAAACTAAATCAGAAGGCAGCGGAGCAGAAAGGGAGGAAGAAGCAGCCTGTCCTGAGCTACAGCGCCGCCCGGCTGCAGCAGAAGGGCGTCCTCCTGGAGATCCAGGACCTGCCCAGCAGCCAGTAAGACCCTCAGCAGCCCCCCACACACACACACACACTTCATCTCGCTCACCGCCACTCCCTCCAGGTTCAAAAACGTCATCTTTGACATTGTTCCTGGATCTGAGACGGGCAGCTTCCTGGTCAAGACCCGCTTCCTGGGAGTGGAGATGGAGGAGTTCCTCCTGAAGTATCAGGTACGTACACACACGGGGGAGGAGGAGCAACCAGCTCAATAATAAGGTGTGTGTGTGTGTGTGTGTGTGTGTGTGTGTGTGTGTGTGTGTGTGTGTGTGTGTGTGTGTGTGTGTGTGTGTGTGTGTGTGTGTGTGTGTGTGTGTGTGTGTGTGTGTGTGTGTGTGTGTGTGTGTGTGTGTGTGTGTGTGTGTGTGTGTGTGTGTGTGTGTGTTCACAGGACCTCCTGCACCTTCAGTATGAAGGCATGGCAGTGATGAAGATGTTTGACAAGGCCAAGGTTAATGTTAATCTGCTCATCTTCCTCCTCAACAAGAAGCTGTTGAAGAAGTGACGCGTGTGTGTGTGCGAGTGTGTGTCTTTTGAATTTGTACCTCTGATTTTATCTCTTGATTTTATTCTTCCTTCAACTGTAAATATTTTCTGTCTTGAAGAAACGTTTCAAAGACGTCACTCAAATAAATAAATCTTTTATTCTCAGATTAAATGTTGAAATTGGTAAATATTTCCACAGATTTGATTTGTTGATATTTGAAAGCTCTCGAAGCATGACCTTTGACCTGTGAGGTGGTGGTGATGTCATCCTTGAGGGGTTTGACCTCAGGTGACCCTGCAGGTGAGACTCGCTGACATCTGATTGGATGAGACGATTCAAGGCAGCAGCTTGAACACCAAACTTTTATTCCACTTTTTAGTTACAGTCAGAAGAAGGTCATGATGGACGCCCGTCTGTCCTTACAAAAATACTTTAAAGTCCCTTCACACTGAACCAGTCTGGGCTGGTTTAACTGGGATGTGCTAACCTCAGAGCTCCGACACTCGCTGCTCAAATACTTTGATACCGAGTACGAAACAATTTCTGATCAATAACGTTGAATTGGAGTCTGAGCAGAATAAACTTGTTGGAGCCGATGAGCGTCTGTCCGTCCTCCAGTTTCTCCTCACGCCAGCGTGGTCCTGGTCAGAACAGGTGGGGCTGCTGGCGTGATTCACCTGTGCTCCCACGTCTACGCCACAGGCGCTTCACGCCTGGAAGCTTCGGCTCTGAACCGGACCGACTTCTTTGGAATTTGAAAGATCAAAACGAACACATCTGCTTCCTTTACAACATGAATGAGCTTTGATGTTCCGACTGTCCAGCGATCTACAGATCACGAGTAACAGGTTTCACACTGATCGTGTTTGGACGTTTAAGTGCAGCTAACTTTGAGACAAAAGACATCACCTTAGTGCAAATATCTGGACACATCAAAGGAGCCTTGTTGCTTTGGTGTTTGTTCAGTCTGGTGATGAGAACTTCAAACGGACGAGAACGTTTAGCAACAACTAGAAGGAGCCGGTGGGAAGGTGGGACCGTCGTTCCCGGCCCCCGGGCCTCCTGAGGTCAGTCTCCGTTGAACTCCATGACCTTCTCAGCCAGGATCTCCTGGAAGGTGGACAGTTGCTTCATCTGCTCCGTCTGCATCGAGTGCCTCCTCATCAGCTTCTTCTTCGTCTTGAAGTCCGAGCCCCGCTTGGGGGACGCCGGGGCGACGGGGACGAGGATTTTCTGTCCGGAGTGGACGGGGGAGGTGGACCTCCCGTTGGCCCGGATGTCGGGAATGGGTCTGTGGGGGTTGATGTTGAGGGGGGGCAGGAAGCCCGGCCTGCTGTGGGACAGGTGGTCCAGCAGGAGGGTCCCGGAGCCGCGGCGCTCCAGCAGACCCGGAGAACGTCTGCGCACGGTGAGGGGGGACACGGAGCTGGGGATGTTCTCCAGGGACTCCCTGGACGAGCTGGTGGCCAGGGACAGGGGGGAGGCGTTGAACCTCCGGCGCTCCACAGACATCCAGCCCGCGTCAGGAGAAGCCCCCTCTGAAGTCGGGTGGCCCTCCGCCTCGTGGGGCTCCGTTTGGGCCGGTTTGGGGTGGACCAGGACTCGGGGCGTGGCCAGCGGTCCCCCGGCGGTCTCCTGGGCCTCGGGCGCCGTGTTCCTGCGGTACAGGATCTGGTGCTGGTGCACCTTGTCGGCCCACGAAGACTCTGCAGCCTCGTCGTCCTCGGCCGAAGACCGGTCCAGGAGGCCGGGGGAGCCGGGGTCGTGGGTCTCCATGCTGTGTCTCCTGGACAACAAAGGTCTCGCCGGCTCCGTGAGGGACACGCCGTTCATGGTCCTGCTCAGCTCCTCCTCCAGGCCGCCGCTCTTCTCCTCAGGAGGTCCGTTGGGCGCCGCCGGGGCCACGAGCCCCCAGGGCTCCGAGTTCAGCCTCTTCAAGAGCTTGCGCGGCGGCGGTCTCCTTTCTGCGGCGAGCCGCGCTGAAGGCAGAGGCAGCGCCGCACTGAGAGCGAAGCTGAAGACCCCCTCCTCACCGCTGGTCCTGGCCCCCGCCGGCGAGGAGGTGCCGATCTCCACGTCAGAGGGGGACATGCAGGCGGGGGACAGCTTGTCCACGAGCCCCGGGGACGGAGGGGAGTTGAGGTACTGCTTGGTCTTCTTGGTGCCGGACGGAGACGTGTCCATGGTGATGATGATGACCTCCTGACCTTTGGCCTTGCAGGCGTCCAGCAGGACCTGCAGGGTGTCGTGGTCCCCCCTGTCGATGGCGTGCACCAGGGCCGAGGACCCGCCGTAGTCTTTGAGGCTGGGGTCGGCGCCGTTCTCCAGCAGCAGCGCCACCAGCTCCCGCCCCGCGCGGCCGGCGCAGGCGTGCATCAGCGCCGTCCTGCCGCTCTTGTCGGGGATGTTGGGGTCGGCGCCCTTCTCCAGCAGGTACCGCACCATCCGCTTGCGCGTCTGCGGGTCGTCGTAACGGGCCAGGCAGGCGGCGGAGATGGGCGTCTCGCCGCGCTCGTTCCCCTCGTTGATGTAAGCTCCGCCCTCCAGCAGCAGCCGCGTCAGCCTCAGCTTCCCCTGGAAGACGGCCTTGAGGAGGGCGTTGCCCTCGGCCGGCGGGGCTCCCCCATCCCCCATGTCCTTCAGCACAGCTCCGCGTAGCTCAAGCGGCCTCTGTAGGAAGTCACATGACCTGTGGGAGAAAAGACAGAAAGCTGACATCTCCTGACGCCTGCAAGCCCCTCCCCCACCTTAGATGTCCAAGGACAGGTCAAAGGTCAGGGTTAGGGTTGCTGGGTTGTTCTGAGGCTTGTCCAGACTCAGTGATGAATGCTGGCTCCTGATTGGTCAGCTCCTCCTGGTCTCCACTCGTACCTGTGAAGGTTCTGCTGGGTCCTGGACCGGCCTCCCCTAACCCAACCCGCACCTGCGGGGGGGGGCGCAGGAGCGGGGGGGCGGGTCTCCTCTTGTACGTGCACGAGGGTTGCTGCTCCACCTACCCGATCATTGCTGCTTCCAGATCGTTTGAATTGTTCTTCTCTCTCGACCCTTCAGGTTCGTGGTGGGAGGTCAGAGGTCAGAGGTCAGGTGAGTCACAGGTCCTCACGTCATCTTCATGCTGAAGCGGTTCTTCGGGATCAGGCTTCCTGGTTCATCCTCACGTCCTCGTTACTCCTGATTTGCTCCTTTTTCTTTGATATTCAGCTAAAGCACACGCAGTTATCGATCACTGATCGATCCCGTTGATCACGGTCACCTGACTGCTGAGGAATGCGGCTCACAACCGGAAACGATCAGAGTCGATACGTCAAGACGGCGGCGTGACGCAACCGGATCGATACAGCTCGGACAGGTGGAGGATCGATGCTGCGGCTGCATCCTCTCCTCCACGGAGCGGGGCAGCGGATGAGGAAGAGGATGAGGATGAGGAAGAGGATGAGGATGAGGATGAGGAGGAGGAAGAGGAAGAGGATGAGGAGGAGGAAGAGGATCTTACCTCAAAGCTCCGGCGTCGCCTTCATCTTCATCACCGGCCGGCCGCTCCTCTCCGCAACTTCCGGTTGTGAAGGCAGCGGAATGTTGAGTCTGATGCTGCCGCAGCAGCAGCTCTCCTCCCCCTCCCCTCCCCCCCTCCTCCCCCTCCTCAGGCTCCCCCTGCTGCTCACTGCAGGAAATCGTCACGCCCCCCCCGGGCCAGATGAAGGGAATCCAACCCGCAACCCCCCCAGCTCACCTGCCCCCCCCGGGAAGACGAGCTGACCTCCTCCCCCTCCTCCCCCTCTGACCTCTGACTCCCCCCCCAGCTCTGACCTCCTCCCCCTCTGACCTCTGACCCCCCCTCAGCTCTGACCTCCGCCGTGACCCTGTGACCTTCAGGGAGCCTGACTCCGCCCCCCCGGCCTCCTCTGACGTGACGCGTCAGCGCCCACGCCGTCACAACGACACCAGATGATGACAAAAAATAACACGCCGCTATTATGGAAACACAGTTTCCATGGCAACCGCTGTGCTGGAATCCTCGGGAACGCTCCCACGCCGTCTGAACACCAGCAGGACCGACAGGCGGACAACAGGCGGACAACAGGTGGCTCACCTGTGCGTGACCTTTTTATTGAGGTGAACAGGAAGTGAGTGAACATGTGACTGTCAACATAAGAGCACGTGACGGCGTGGCCCCTCCCTCCCGGCGGGCGTCCGGACCGACGTTAGGACCCCTTCGTGCTGCGGATCATCGCCTCCAGCGTCGTCCACTCGTCCGGACTCACCTGACAAACAGCCAACGCGTCAGGCGCCACTTCCTGTTTCCGGGGGAAGCTTTTATTGTGACACCAACCTGGCGAAGCTCGTTGAACTCGCCGGCCATCGACACAAATTCACCACCGTCGAAGCGGATCACCTGCACACACACAGGTGCTGGAGGTGGGCGCAGGCGGGTCACGGGTCAAAGGTCAAAGGTCACTCACGGCCCCCGACAGCCAGCTGCCGTACTGGCTGCTCACGAACGCCGCCAGGTTGGCCATCTCGGCCGGCGTGCCCAGGCGTCCCGTCGGGATCCGCCCGATCATGGCCTTCTCGAAGCCTCCGGTGGGGTCCAGGCGGCTGAAGGCCCCCTGACAACGACAACGCCTGTACGTGAGGCAGCAGCGGCGGCGGCGTCAGCGGCGGCGGCGTCAGCGGCGGCGGCGTCAGCGGCGGCGGCGTCAGCGTCAGCGGCGGCGGCCTACCCGGGTCCTGATGGGTCCGGGGTGGATGATGTTGAAGCGCAGACCGTAGCGGCCCCACTCTGCAGCCAGAGACCTGCCCCGACAACCACAGCGTTACCATGGCGACGGCAGGAGCCGGCGGCGCCCGTCACCCACTTGTACATGGCCTCCACCGCCGCCTTGGCGGACGCGCTCGGGACCACGAAGCTGGAGCCCGACTGGGCGTAGACGGTGCCGATGGCCAGGAAGGACGCGCCTGCCGCCACAACCCACAACAGTCACACGGCCGCCCACGAGGCCCCGCCCACCTCCCGGGGCCCCGCCCACCTTTCTGGGCCCGGATCAGCCTCTTGCCCAGCTCCAGCGTGACGAAGGCGGTGCCGTTCAGCACGATGTCGGTGATGCTCCTCCAGGCGTTGGGCGACAGGCGCTCCGACGGACAGATGAAGTTTCCTGCTGCGTTGTTGATGACGACCTGCACCCATCGGGGGGGTCGGGGTTGGGGTCAGGGGTCGGGGGTCGGGGTCGGGGTCGGGGTCGGGGTCAGGGTGGGTCAGGGTCGGGGTGGCGCCGGCTCGGTCTTACGTCAGGCAGTCCGGTCAGCTCCTCCATCTGGTCCACGCACCGGGAGACGGCCTCAGGGTCCCTGACGTCACACTGGATGGCGTGGACCTGGAAGCAGACACAGCGGGGTCACGGGGTCCCCCGGACCCACGGGCCCCCCGGACCCACGGACTCCCGGACCCACGGACTCCCTGGACCCACGGGTCCCCTGGACCCACGGACCCACAGACTCCCTGGACCCACGGGCCCCTGGACCCACGGACTCCCTGGACCCACG
>CAJVRN010000126.1:12365000-12467006 GCA_911728415.1 Lagocephalus sceleratus
GGAGCGAATCCAGAGGCGGTAAATCATCAGTATCGATTAGTGATTATGTCGATTGGGTTTGAGAATGAAAGCTAATGCGGGAAAATGACCAACTTTTACTTAGATTCAGTTTTTATTGGTTGCCGTGGTCTTGACCTCTTGACTACTTTATTCTCTTACCATCTGACGGTGGTTTAGACAACCCAAGATAACCCCTAACCCAGATAACCCCTAACCCAGAGGAACCCTAACCCCGATAAACCCTAACCCAGAGGAACCCTAACCCAGATAACCCCTAATCCAGATAACCCCTAACCCAGAGGAACCCTAACCCCGATAAACCCTAACCCCAATAAACCCTAACCCAGAGGAACCCTAACCCCGATAAACCCCTAACCCAGATAACCCCTACCCAGAGGAACCCTAACCCCGATAAACCCTAACCCCAATAAACCCCTAACCCAGAGGAACCCTAACCCCGATAAACCCCTAACCCAGATAACCCCTACCCAGAGGAACCCTAACCCCGATAAACCCCTAACCCCGATAAACCCTAACCCCAATAAACCCCTAACCCAGATAAACCCCTAACCCCGATAAACCCTAACCCCGATAAACCCTAACCCAGATAACCCCTAACCCAGAGGAACCCTAACCCCGATAAACCCCTAACCCCGATAAACCCCTAACTCAGATAACCCCTAACCCAGATAACCCCTAACCCAGAGGAACCCTAACCCCGATAAACCCTAACCCCGATAAACCCCTAACCCAGAGGAACCCTAACCCAGATAACCCCTAACCCCGATAAACCCCTAACTCAGATAACCCCTAACCCAGAGGAACCCTAACCCAGAGGAACCCTAACCCAGATAACCCCTAACCCCGATAAACCCCTAACTCAGATAATCCCTAACCCAGATAACCCCTAACCCAGAGGAACCCTAACCCAGATAACCCCTAACCCAGAGGAACCCTAACCCAGATAACCCCTAACCCAGATAAACCCTAACCCCGATAAACCCTAACCCAGATAAACCCTAACCCCGATAAACCCCTAACCCAGATAAACCCCTAACCCCAGATAAACCCTAACCCAGATAAACCCTAACCCAGATAAATCCTAAGGCAAGAGAAACCCTAAACCAAGAGAACCCCTAACCCCGGTAAACCCTAACCCAAAGGAGAGCTCTGGTAATCACGACTGTCATTGTGCAGCCTGGGTCCTGCAGTGTGCTGCGTCCTCCGTCTGTCTGGACCTCTCAAGCAGCAGTACGCCCAGGTAGGGGGGGCTGCTGACGTCACATGATGCTGCTGGGGCCACTCCTTCTGGTTCCGCTTCTCCCCCAGGAACACGGACTGGATCTGGACCAGCTGCTGAGCCCTGGCCCATACAAGGAGCTGTATCGGGCCAGTATGATTCACTGGGGGGAAATTCGGCGACAGGCGGACCCAGGATTCTTCTGTCGCTTAGCAACCAGAGAGGCATGGCAACCAGTCTGGGTACGATGACAGCACTCCTTCAAAACAACCTCGTTCCTGTCCGGGTCTCATGCCGCCGCTCTCCTTCAGGTGGTGAGCGACGCACGGCGCCTGTCGGACCTGCAGTGGTTCTGGTCAAACTACCCCCAGCAGACAAGGAGTGTCAGAGTTCGGTGTCCGGAGGTGACGCGACGACAGAGGGGGTGGAGCTTCACCGCAGGTCCGAAACTGGAAGGGGTTAACGAGGTCACGTCTGATTTCTAATCCGGTCTCGCTCTTGTCCATCTCAGGGGTCGACGACGCGGAGTCAGAATGTGGGCTGGACCACGGGGTCGACTTTGACTGGGTCATCGACAACAACTCTGACGACCCCTTGTTAGAAGATCAGCTGCAGCCGCTCCTGAAGGCGGCCCTGGAGGCGGTCCACAGTCGCTGATCAATAATCACAATGCTCGTTGTCCTGATGGATCCCAAAGGCAGCGGCTTGTGGAGCCAGACCTCTGGACCAACCGGGAATGTTGGGACGCAACGAAGAGCAAAATATGCTGTTCATTTAAAAATGTACAAATTCTGCAGGAAACCAATCAAATAAAAGCAGAGAGTCTGTTTAGATCTACATATCAGAGGTGTTTTATTTTTATAAAATTTGTTATTCTTTTGACAATTAGCTGCAACATCACACAAAGGTTGTCATGATGTCAGCTTCTCAGTAAGAACATTCCTGAACTTTAATAATCCATCATATTAAAGGTCGTGATCAAAAACTAAACAAAACAGGGAATGTGTTGACTGACTGGTTCTTCTACCAGATCAGTGGAATGCAGTGAAGGGACACTGAAGCACGGCCCTCGAGAAATAAGAAACGATTGAGTAAGAAATAAATCAACACCGACGTGTCCCAAAAACGAGCGAGGAGACAAACCGTTAAGAAAAGGAAGTCATTAGCTCTTAACGAGGGAAAGACTCACACGCCCCTTAAAGCACCTCCTCCTCAGGGGGAGGAGCCAAGAGGATGGCACTAGTGTAGGGGGAGGGGCCAAGAGGGTGGCACTAGTGTAGGGGGAGGGGCCAAGAGGATGGCACTAGTGTAGGGGGAGGGGCCAAGAGGATGGCACTGTCGGGGGGGAGGGGCCAAAAAGGAAGGTACCTTCTGAATAGGAGGGGACACGAGGGGTGGCACTGTCAGAGGGGGAGGGGGTGGCACTGTTAGAGGGGGGGGCCAAGAGGGGGTGACATTGTTGGAAAGGGGGGTGCCGGAGCGGTAGAACTTTGGGGGGGGCAAGATAGGAGGTACTGTCAGAGGAGGAGGAGCCAAGAGGGGTGGCACTGTTAGAGAGGGAGGAGGTGACACTGTTAGAGGGGGAGGAGCCAAGAGGAGGTAGCTCCTAAAGTGACTAAGTTTGAAGGAATGTTTGAAAGGAGGAGGAGTCAGTGGTGTCCTCAGGCAGCAGGGGGGGCAGGAGTTGGCCCTCAGAGGACGTTGAGGTCATGCAGGGTCTGTTCCAGAATGCTGTTGATTTTGATGTTCTCCGTTTTAGCCTTACTGACAGCCTCTGGATCAAAAAGAAGAAGAAGAATGAGGCCAAAGCAAAGCCACATGAACTGACAGAAGCAGGCTGGCCCACCTTCCAGGCCAATGATGGTTCTCTCCTGGTTGTCCCGAGTCCGTTCTGCCTCATCTGCCCGGTTCTCCGCCTGAAAACAGCAAATACATGAAGAAGGAGGCTCCTCCCCGAAGATCAGGACGTCAGCGTCAGAGGAGCAGCACAACCCAACTTTATTTAAATCAGCAGATGCGCCACACAAACCCAGGCCACGCCCCCACAGGCAAACCCCGCCTCCAACAGCGAGAAACTCTGGAGCTGGGTTGGGACGATGCGCTCACGTGGACAGACAGACAGGTGAGGGCTGAACAGCAGGTCTCACCTCCTTGAGTTTCTCTGTCAGTTTCCTAATTTCCTCCTCGTACCGGTCCTCCTTCACAGAGTACTGTGGGTCAGTGAGACAGGCAGTCAGACAGGTCACAGGTCAACTCTAACATCTGACCAGACTCACCCCAACAGAGCGAGATGCAACGCACCACAAACACTTAGTGACAGAATATCGCTGTAGATGACTGTCTTAAATCTTAATCACAGTTGCAGAAATGTTCTTATTTTTCTCAGCTTCATCTGCAAAACCGAGGAGAAACTCAAACCATCTGTTTCCATGGTAACTGACTGCCTCCAGGTGACCGTGCTCAGGTGAGCTGTGCTAATCCTGGGGGCTGCAGGTGAGACATGCACAGGATCACGGTGAACGCCTCTTACCTTCTCAACCTGGGCCTCCAGAGATCTCGAGGTGGCAAAGACCGTTTTCAGCTCCTCCTCCAAAATACGACACTTGCTGTGGAGACACGAGGACCACAGTCACCAACGCAGATTCATCATTTTGTAGCAACCTCCCACCTCTTATTCTGACATAAACAAGCCCCGGTCATGGCCTGGCCTGTGTGCACGTGTGTGCTACAACTGTGGCTAACTCTGTTGTCAAGGTCAGAGGTCAAGAGGCAACACAAACTCAGAGGAACCATGCAATCAGAGTGAGTGAACCACACTGCTGACTGGTAGTGTGTGTGTGTGTGTGTGTGTGTGCGTGTGTGCGCGAGTACCTCTCAGATTTGGCGGCCCGGTCCTCAGCTCGCTCCAGCTCTCCCTCTACACGTGTCAGTGTACGAGCGTTCTGTCAACAGGAAAGTCGACAACAGCCGTTATCAGAACCAGAATCGGGGTATTTTCATTTTGTTCGTTTCCATTCTGGCAGGACGAGAACGTTCTCTCCATTTCAAAGCTTTGACTACCTGCTAGGACAGAAATCGGGTTGGATTACGACTCGAGGACTCTAACCCTGACACCATCGACACCGAGAAATGGCTCTATTACCACACCGGGGGCATGGGCTGATGACATCGGACATCTCCAGATGTAAAGGTACACTCGCAGATCAAATCAGGTACAACTGAACGAGATCCATTTAAACAAATAAAATACTGTATATGTACTCCAAGTTAAATCAAAGAAAGTATGCTAACAAAAACAGGCATATTTCCTTTCCTTTGATCTTAAAAAAATACTTTTAAGAACAAATCTCTAGACAAATAAGAAAATAGAAAAGCTAGGTTGGTATTTAAGTTTCTCTTCTCTGTTTCAGGTGGGGTTAACTATGTTCCTTTTCCTCGTAAAGCCTAAACTGAACTCTTTCCCTCAACAAAAACACTAATCTCAACACAACCTGCCCTCTGCTGTCCTACAAGACTCAGTTTTAATGTGACCAGCTTACTTGCAGAATTAATCGATACTCATTAAAAGTCGAGCAACATATCCACATTGGCTCGACTACTCTCACACACCTTGATCACCTAGTTCAGAGTAAAGTGGCTCCAAATAACTCACCTCTTCATATTTGAGGTCCGCCTCCTCTGCAATCTTTTTGGCTTCATTCAGCTGAGACTCCAGTAACTCCAGCTTCTCCTCATCCTTCTGAGCTCTGTTCTCGATCACCTTCATACCTCTGCAGGTCAACAGCAGACAGAGGGGACATCAGGCGAATGCTGAACGGAGGAGGGCCCCTGTTGCAGGGTGCCGCCCTGCCACAGCGTCAGCTGAGATGGAGCATCGTCTGGGTTCCTCTTGGCCTATGGCTTCATCTCCTCTTCATCCATCTCTACTCTGCCAACCTCCTCAAGTGTCCTTCACCCCTTAGAAGGAACTGATCTGTGATCTGCTCCTGAACACGTTTGCTTTTACACACCAGCGTCACTCAAGTTGACATGCACCTCTCACTATCATCTGCAATCTTCTCCATCTCCTCCAGTTTACGAAGAGCGGTTGCAAGCCTCTCCTGAGCTCTGTCCAGTTTGTCCTCCTCATTCTGTAGACGATTGGACAGACTGGACACCTCCATCTCTGCCTGGAGACAGACACAAGCTCTCCGTTAGCACACACATGCCCTCTGGAAGAGGACAGGTCAGAGTCACCTCACCAGAAGATGAGGATCTTCTGGTGAACCTGACAGGAAGTCACATGTGCACATTTCATCTTCTAAAATATGAGATCACATCCTGACGTTCACACAGCGGTACAATGTCTGTCAGTTACTGTGGTGTCCTTCAGTGGAGCTGGGACTCAAGCTGAGGTTAAACCCCTCCTCAATCACATCCTCAGTTTGAGAGAAACGCTGGATTTCTAAAGGTAGTGCACACCTCAAATACTATGCAATGACAACCTTCAGGAACGGGAAAAAGTTGAAGGTGCAGTTGTGGAAAAATGAAGTTTGCGACATAGCAGCTGTAATTGTCATCTCCACCACTAGGTGACTTCAGGTCACACACTGAACATGGAACTTGTGGGCAGATGACGCTGAGAGACGGGCTAAACACCAAACTCTTACATCGCCGTTAAAGAAAATAAGACTGATGAAGTGTGAGCCGAAACACAATGGACATAATGGTGATGCTGGAAACAAGCTGAGCTGGTTAAAGCAGATCCCGGCGAACGCCGAGTGTCTGGAACTCTGCTTATCTTCCAACTGCCACATAAATGTGCTTCACATGACACCTACAGTCGTGACGTCATGTCCACAGGCTCCGCCCCTGAAAGTCAGAAGCTGCAGAACCCAACTGTCAGGTTTAGAACTGTGTCATGAGGGCTGCATACATTGATCCCTCAACTGCAGCTTTATTACTCATTATTACTAATTATCCGATACAAACCAGGCTCAGTGTACAGTTGTACAGCCTTAACCACCACAGTTCAGACTGTTGGCCCGGCAACCACAGCACATTATGCAGTTTAACAGAGGTGTTTAAGTAAGTACGTGTTCTTCAAGGAGGCTGGATTCGTCTTTCCGGAAACATCTTGAAAGTGTGGAGTAAACATTCTTTACAAGTTTCAACAGTCCTGGGGAATCTTGGGCGTGAACTCCCGTAAACAGCCTCTCGGGCAGCCCCGCCTCCACCTCCACTTATCAAGGCTCAGCAGACCTGCCGGTCCTCGTCTCACACGCCCTGCACCATCTCGTCAGGTATGACAAGTATGCGCACCTCCTCTCTGGCCCTCCTCTCCTTGTCCACGTCCTTCTGCAGCCTCTCGGCCCTCTCCAAGGCCTCCTCCGCCTGGTCCTGCAGGACGCGGATCTTCTTCTTCACTGCGTCGATGTGGCTCGCTCCGCTCATCTTCTGCTGGGACACAAACCAACAGGCTGTGAGCGACACGTCCACGTTGACCCTTCAGCCCTCTGCTGGGAGGACTGGTTGACCCCTAACTTGGGTCGTTTTAATGAAAATACTAGTTTCCTACTAGTTTGGCTAATTTACCATCGGGGTCTTCTTAAGGGTTAGACTGTTAAACTGGTACGTTAGTGTTCACCTTCTGGAGCCTCAAAGAGGGTTGGTTAACCCGAGCCTAACTAACTAACCCTAACTCTAACTCACCCATATCTAACTCTAACCCTAACTAACGAACCCTTATCTAACTCTAACCTAACTGACTATCGAAACCCTTATCTAACTCTGTCCTGACCCTCATCTAACTCTAACCCTAACTAACCCTAACTTACCCTAACCCAACTAACCCTAACCCAACTAACCCTAACTAACTAACGAACCCTTATCTAACCTCACCAACCCTAACCCTTTAAAGGCTCCACTTTCTAACCCGACCTGTAGTTAGGGTTAGGGCTGGTTAAGGCTAGGGCTGGTTAAGGTTAGTTAGGGTTAAGGCTGGTTAGGGTTAGTTAGTTAGTGAGTGAGTTAGTGAGTTCCTCTAAGCCGCCGTTAGCCCGTTAGCTCCCGTCCAGCTGTCGGGGCCGATAAGAGACGCGGCGGGGCCGGCCGGTCCTCGGGGCCGGTCCTCGGTCCTCGGGGCCGGGCCGGACCGGGCCGCGGGCCTCGGGCCTACGGGGCCGCCTCACCTGTCCGGGGGCTCGTGCGCGTGGACGCTGGTTCACCTGGCGGCGTCACTTCCCTGTTAGCACGAGGCTAGCTGCTAACAGCGGAGCTCCGGAGGAAGCGTCCGTAAAGAGCGGCCTGGCGAGGGGAGCCGGGCTGGGCCGGGCGGGTGGAGGCTGGTGGAGGCGGCGGAGGTGGAGGGCTGGTCCGGCCCCGCGGCAGCGCTGCCTTAGTGCTCTTGAGCCGCTCCGGGTTCAGGCAACTCCCAAAAGTGGACGACACCCACTTCCGCGTTAAGTTCCCTCCACAGGAAGTGACGCAACACACGGCGAAGGACAACTCGCGATTAAAATTCGGGATTAAAACGTAAATAAATGACTTTTGGGAGGAAAATATGACATTTTGTAGATGCAACGACGCACCAAGGGCGAAATTTGCTGCCCTCCGTCCGGACACTGAGGCAGTCACTTTCACCCTAAATCAAGACGTGAAGCATAACATTATATGTTATAAGTGACACGGGGACTGAACCAGAACCTCCTTCTCAAAATCAAGGTGATCCTTAAAAAAAGATGGGAAAAAACACCTTTTCTCAGCACCTGAGCAGCTGCTGTTCCTCAACTGGCGCCACCTTGTGGCGATAGTTGGTCCTGCTGTCTTAAACACGATGTTTTATTGTCTTAATATTTGTCCTTCACTTTATTAGATTCATAACAAGCACGAAAACTTACATCAATCTTAATTTACAGTTTATGAGCAAATCTTTATACAAACACAATTTTCAGTCCAGCTTTTCTAAAACTACAATCATGTTACCCTCTTTTTTATGTCTGATTAGTGTTGCCAAAAATACAGAAAATAAAAAATATAGTCTTAAATATTTGCAGTTGAATATTTGAAATGTTTTTAAAACCTATTAAACATGTTTCATTTAGTCTGAAGGGTGTTTCTTTTAACATTTAATTCTTGATTCTGCCACAATAAAATCATTTCAAAACAATGTCCTACCTAGACTCATGTCTGTACTTTAATGACACTTTTTTGTTTTAAATATTGGTCTCTGAAAGCATAAAATAAAGTTGTACACTGGAGGTTTTTTGTTTCAGTTCAAAACAACAATATTTCTAATCAGAAAACATTGACATGATCGCCATAAAACCATAAAAATCAAATCAATTGAACAATTCTGAAATAATTTAATACTTAAGAAAGAAAATAGAATTGTAAACACAAATCAAAGATTCCCTGCTGTTGGTGGTAAATCAGGGTTGTATCTACGAGATTAAAAATCAAATGTTTTCTGTCTGAACCTCAAAGTGATCGGAGCTGCTGATCTGAGACCAGCTGCTACAGCTTCCAATCCAGGGAAAACCTTTGATGACTTTTCTTTTTTGTAGTTTATATTAAAAGTGAAATGAGTCATCAAGTCAATGATTATCAGTCAAAGTTATTGGTACAGCGACTAACATGCGACTGTTTCAGTCCCACTAATCTACCACAGATATACGATAGCAACCACAATCTCAGATTATGTGGACTGTCTGCCTCCAGATGAGATGGTTCAGTTCTTCTTCCACACTTTCCAAGGACAAACACAGATTCCTGTTCATAATCCTGATTCAGATATAATCCCACAGGAGCCGCAGAAGATCTGGAGTCAGGATTCATTGTTCAACAGCATCAGATGTGACCTTCATGGAAGAGTCGGCAGAAGAAGAGCCTCTCCTGCTTCCTTACATCAACATTCAGCATCAGGATTTGGAGGACCACAACATCCAGACCAGCCTGATGGGCTGGAGAAACAAGGCCTGTGGGACCATGAGCTTCTGATAGAACTCTTTGGCTACAGTGAGCAAAGATCTGTTTGGAGAACAATGGTTGGGTGAGAAGAACATCTGTCTAGTTGTGAATCATGCAGGGATCCATCAGGCTTTGTGGCAGCTCATGGGGTCATCTGGAAGAAGCTGAAAGGAGAAGGTCTTCTGCAGATGGATGATGTTCCTGCAGGCGCAGCCCAAGGTTCCTACATGGTGCTCAGAGTCCTGACCTGAACAGATGATGACCCCACACATCTGTTTCTACAGCAACGATGGCATGTCAGGTGTCTTCTAAGGGTGCAGTTTGGCCCCTCCCACAATCTAATTATCATAAATGCCAGCATTTCAGGGTGGGTCAGTGATGATGTAAACAGGTCAAAGGTCAGGAGGTGTAACCCATCAGCATGGATGGAGAAACGATGCAGTCTTCAAGGATCAAACATCAGGTCCAAGGCCGCCACGCTGACCACCGGGGGGGAAGGGGGGCGAGGCTAACTGGGCTCTACGCTGCACTCGCTCTCCTCTGGGATGTCCTGCAGGTCTGGAGGGTCAAAGGTCACCACAGTGACGGTCATTAACCACAAAATCAACATGACAAATGATGACAATTATACTGATTATACTGTACTACACTGTTACAGGTACTACCACCACCCCCACTATTACTACTACTACTACTACAACTGGAACTAGTACTAGCAGCCCCACCACCACCACCACCAATACTACTACTACTACTACTATTACAACTGGAACTATTGGTGGCACTACTGGTACTACTACCACCACTACTGGTACCACTACCACCACTACTGGTACTACCACCACCACTACTTGTACCACCACCACCACTACTGGTACCACTACCACCACCACCACTACTGGTACCACCACTACTGGTACTACCACCACCACTACTGGTACCACCATTACTGGTACTACTACCACCACTACTGGTACCACCACCACCACTACTGGTACCACCACAACTGGTACCACCACTACTGGTACCACCACTATGCCCGTTCCTGTTCCAGTACCACCACTACTCCTGCCGTCTACTCTACCTAACTAACTAACCTCTGGGGCTGTCAGATCGAGGTGAGATCCTCATCATTTCTTCCTCCTCCTCCTCCTCCTCAATTTCTTCCTGGACACCATCTAATTGGTCGATGGGATCCTCAGTGGCCAATGGGGCGAGGACACAGGGCTCCGCGTCCTTGCTTCCACGCCTCCTCTTCTTTTTCTGAAACAGAGAGCGGTTTGAGCCGCGTTTATTGAATCCTGGTCTGTCATCACTTTCATCCTGTTTTACATTTAACAGTTTTATTTTGGAATCTCAGTGCTGTGAAACAAATCAGCTGAAGGTTAAAGGTCAAAGGTCTGCCATAATAATCAGGTGAGAGATGCTGGACAAAGCTTCTACGTTGAGGCTGTTTGGCAGCTGTTAAGTAGCGACTTTTGTCTTTAGTGTTTCAAGGAAAAGCTGAAAAGACCCAAAGTTGACCATGCAGCAACATTGTGTGTTTATTCACTACGATTATTCACATCTGGATGTTTCTTGGACAAACTGGATATTTAGTTCTGAATCTGATGCTTTTAATGGTCTCGTTTTATTGGCTTCTCACCTTTTTTCCCTTTGTGACCTCTCCGGTATCTCCATTAGTCAGCTTCTTGCTTCCTGGCTCCGCCTTTTCTCTGGCTGGCTCCTCCCCCCTCAGACGCAGGCGCTTCACCTCGTCTTGCAGCAGCTGCACCTGCTTTTGCAGCAGCACCACTTCACCTCCAGCGTCTATTCCCGAGTCCTTGGACACGGATCGGCTGAGGCAAGGCCCAGAGGTGGAGCCGGGGGCGGAGCCGTTTCTCAGTAAGAGCTCCAAGATTGAGTCTTGACGAATCACAGCAGCCTGGGGGTGTGGTCAGCCAGTCAGAGGACAGGACAGCAGGCTCACAGCCTGGAGAGGACGCTCTGGTGCCTACCTGCAGGGCGTGAAGCTGTCTGCTCAGGTTGACCAACCGCTGACGGACTTCCTGTGACAACAGATGATTTAATCCACATGACTTTTATGTGCTCAGCCTCCTTCCACACATTCTATAAGAGCGAGCTCCAGCATTTCACTGGGAGAGCGAGGAAGGACGGTCCTTCGCAAAGCTGGACACAACCATCTCAGTTACCTCGTTTAGTAGTCGCTCCTGGAGCTGGTTCCCGTTTCGATCCTGAGACAGAAAACAGAGTGGAACAGATGCGATTTGAGGAACTGCGTCTGACATGGTCCCCTTTGAGGAGGCCTACCTTGGAGGTGGTGCTGTTGAGAGGAGCTGGGTCACCATCTGACAGGGAAACACAAGGTCGTTACTGGAACAGCTGCTTTTAAGAGCACTAGTAAAGTCCTGACCCGGGTCCTGACACACGCCGGACCGGAGAAGCTTGTGCTTTGTCAAGGTTGTGAGAGCAAGAAGATTTTACAGTGAAATCTGGAGCAGCAGCTCAGGTGGCTGTTAGGGTGGGGGTCGGGCCCACAGGCGCATTACAGCAGACACGTACAGAACAACACCACGACACTCACTGCTCAGCTCCTGGTTGCCATTGGTTACGCTCTGTCTTTGGTTGTTGGAGTCCAGCAGCAGTTCAGTCAGTCTGTCAACTGGTCCAGAGAAAGAAAGGAAGAAAGGGCTTCAGACAGACGTGGCAGCAAAGGCGAGCTCCCAGCAACACGCTCTGACCTTCAGTGATGGAGGAGGCGAGGAGTGGCTCGGCCTGAGGAGCATGTTGAGAATTGGCTCTGAACAGGTTCCGGCAGGAGGACGAGGAGGATGTCTTGGAAGAGGAGTTTCCACCATCTTCTTCTCCTCCTCTTCCTGTTGCCTCAACTAAGTCAGAAAAGAGAGTGACCCGCTCCTGCAGGAGCTCCAGAACCTCCCTGTCCTTCTGTTGGATGTCAGCTGCAGAGAGGACAAGAAGGAGTTAGGAAGATATGGGGAGGAAGGAAAAGGAACAGCTGGAGGCGAAGGAACAGCTGGAGGTGAAGGAACAGTGGGAGGTGAAGGAACAGTGGGAGGTGAAGGAAAAGTGGGAGGTGAAGGAACAGCGGGAGGTGAAGGAAGAGCAGGAGGTGAAGGAACAGCGGGAGGTGAAGGAACAGTGGGAGGTGAAGGAACAGTGGGAGGTGAAGGAAAAGTGGGAGGTGAAGGAACAGCGGGAGGTGAAGGAAGAGCAGGAGGTGAAGGAACAGCAGGAGGTGAAGGAAGAGCAGAAGGTGAAGGAACAGCAGGAGGTGAAGGAAGAGCAGAAGGTGAAGGAACAGCAGGAGGTGCAGTACCTCTGAGCCTCCGCAGCAAAGCCTTGTCTTCGGTCTCGATGAGGGGAAACTCGTCTCTGCTCGGACACCTGCGGAAGTCAAAACACCTGGTACTGAGGTCTCTGAGTAGCGAGTATCCGAATATCCCTGACGTTGGGGAACACGCGAGTTAGCCATGGTGGACGGATGCAGTCCTGACCTGACAGCAGTCTGCTGAATGAGGTTCATCCAGGTCCGACGCTCGTCTTTGGACGGAGCGTAGAGCTCGTACATCTCTGGAGGCGTGGCAGCGCTGATCAGATACATCCCTCGCTCCTGATTGGCTATGTCCCTGACTATCAGGTTATTGAGAGACACCACTGGAGACTTGTCCTGGAACACAGGAGACAGATGATGGACAGAAAGAGGACCAGAGGGACAGATGGATGAACAGATGGATGGATGATCAGATGGACGCGTATCACTCACCAGTGATGCAAAAGTGAACTTCTGATCCTTCTCCTGAAGGAACACTAGGATGTCTGACATCAGCAAGACCTGCACATCTACACACAAACAAGCTGTGGTTGGCTTTTGTCTGTTTGTGTTGTCTCCGCCCACAGAGCCCACTCTCTCTTAGCTCCGCCCCCAGAGGGCGCTCACTCTTAGCTCCGCCCACAGAGGGCGCTGCGGTCACTCTTACCTTTCATCCTGGAACCCTGAACCTTCCAGAGGAGGGCTCCCTCATTGATGAGCTTCCTCCTGAGCAGCTCTCCTCCTCGGAACACGCCTCCTCCTCGGACCTCTGCCTGGGCTCGTGGGTCCAAACGGGCCTGGATCTCCTGCAGCCTCCTGGTCCGATCCAGCTCCAGCACCTCCTTGTCCACAGAGCTGATCAACTCCTTCAGGAGCATCAGGGCCTGCTTCAGGGTCTGCGCCTCCTCCTCATTGCCTGGACGCAGACGCAGAGACATGATGACACCACAGGGGTCCAGCGGAGGTCAAGGGAGCACCAGTGTGGCTCTGGGATTACTTTTAGTGTTGTCCAGGATCCTCTGGATGAGCACCGGGTACTTGGTGAGTCGCTGCGTCACAAGTAGGATACACTCCTGGACGCCATGACGACGCAGCAGGGGGCCGCGGCAGGCACGCTGGACACCACCACAAAACACACACCTTTCATCCCAGTTTACCTGACAAGAGCTAACCAGTTCAAACTGGATGACATCATTCTGGATTCAAACCAAAACGCCACATCAAAGCAGGTTGGACTGGGAATCGGTTAGAAATCAAAGGGTCAACAACACCCCACTGCTCCTGTTGTCTCTGTCCCAACAAGCCCAGTTAACAAAGTGGTTTCCTGAAACCAGCAGGACTGGATGAACGTGTGTGTGTGCACATTCAGGTGCTCACCCTGATGAACTGCTGCAGCCGCCGGTCCCGACCCACAACCTCCTTGTAGAGCTTCACAGCTTTAGGGTGACGACTGCAGAACTCTGAGTACAGCTTCTTCATGTCCTCGGCAGACTGGCCCGAGAACTGCACCCATGAACGCATGAACACACACGAACGCATAAACACATACGAATACATGAACACACATGAACGCATGAACACACACGAACGCATAAACACATACGAATACATGAACACACATGAACGCATGAAGACATATGAATACATGAATACATGAACAGACATGAATGCATGAACACATGAAAGGTAATAGGGGCGTGGCCTGAACAAAGTGTGGTGTGGTGGTAGGGGTGTGGTCTGAACAGGTGTGGTGCCAGGGGCGTGGTCTGACCAGATGTGATGTGGTGCCAGGGGTGTGGCCTGAACAGGTGTGGTGTGGTGGAAGGGCGTGGCCTGAACAGGTTCAGTACCTGTCGGAGTAACAGGTCTCCGATCCTGCGTACGGTGAAGTTGGTGGCGCTGCCCGCCAGCAGCCCCTCCTCCCTGCGGCTCAGCAGCTCTGACAGGAAGTTGGAGTGCCACTCCAGCAGCTGGTCCAGGCAGGGGAAGATGGAGTGCACCACGCCCGCCTCCAGCAGCACCTCCTCCTGCATGCCCCGCCGGTACACCCCCTCCATGATCCTCAACGTCCGCACGTGGTGGAACTCTGTCTGGAGCAACTCTGGAAGATGGCGAGAGGAGGCGTGAGACTGAAGACCGTTCGTACGGTGGCCCCGCCCACTAACAGGTGTGCTACCGTAGATGACGTCCTGCTGCTTGATGAGGTCTTTATGGAGTGTCTGCAGGAAGTCCGGCTCCACGATGAGGCTCCAGCTGTCAGCCTGAACGCAGCTGCCCTCCGCCTGCAGCTCCTCCAGCAGGGGGCTCCACCACCACTCGCCTGAGACAACAGGACACGTCACCTACAGCCGGAGGAAGGCCAAGTCACACCGGGACCATGGACGCACCATCGTCGGTCAGAGACTCCATGGACAACGTCCTGCTCCTGAAGTTCAGCGACTCTGTGGAGTGAGACAGAATCCTCCTGAGACCGACAGCGTCCTCGCTCATTCTGGAGAGACAGACGAGAAGACGACAGGGTTAGGTCACCTGACCTCTTTATCTGCAGCCAATCAGAGCACTGCTCAGACTCACCCCGCGATGTTGTTGGTAGACACGCTCTTGGCCAGAGAGAGACCAGAACGAACACGTCTGGACCCCAGAAGAGACTGACGACGACTGTCAGATAGGTAGATGGCCGAGCTGGGACGCTCCTTCATCATTGGTGCTGCACGCAGAGGAAGAGGAGGATTAGAGGAGAGGAGGAGGGGAGAGGAGTGAGGAGGAGTGGAGAGGAGGAGAGGGAAGAGGAAAGGAGGGAGGAGAGGAGAGGAGAGGAGAAGGAGGAGGTGAGGACAGAGGAGGAGAGGAGAGGAGAGGAGAGGAGGGGAGGAGAGGAGAGGAGGATAGGAGAGAGAAGAGGAGGGGAGGAGAGAGGAGAGGAGAGGAGAGGGAGGGGAGTAGAGGAGAGGAGAGGAGAGGAGAAGGAGGAGGTGAGGACAGAGGAGAGGAGGAGAGGAGAGGAGAGGAGAGGAGAGGGAGAGGAGGGAAGGGGAGAAGGAGGAGGGGAGGAGAGAGGAGAGGAGAGGAGGAGAGGAGAGGAGGAGGAGAGGAGAGAGGAGGGAGGAGAGGAGAGGGAGAGGAGAGGAGAGGGAGAGGGGGGAGGGGGAGGAGAGGAGGAGAGGAGAGGGAGGAGAGGGAGGAGGAGGAGGGGAGAAGGAGGAGGGGAGGACAGAGGAGAGGAGGAGAGGAGAGGAGAGGAGAGGAGAGGAGAGGGGAGGGGGAGAAGGAGGAGGGGAGGACAGAGGAGAGGAGGAGAGGAGAGGAGAGGAGAGGAGAGGAGGGGATGGAGTAGAGGAGAGGAGAAGGAGGAGGTGAGGACAGAGGAGAGGAGAGGAGGAGAGGAGAGGAGGAGAGGAGAGGAGGATAGGAGAGAGAAGAGGAGGAGAGGAGAGGAGGAGGGGAGGAGAGAGGAGAGGAGGGGAGGGGAGGGAGTAGAGGAGAGGAGAGGAGAGGAGAGGAGAGGAGAGGAGAGGAGACACATGATAACCGCCTAGAGGTTTAGACAGACTCACTCTTGTTGCGCAGGGTGACGTTCTGAAGAGCTGAACTGTTCCTGACCAGAGATAACTTCTGCTGCTGTTGAGAGAGGCAAACATGAGGCCTCCGCAGACAGACAGTCAGACAGACAGTCAGACAGACAGGTCTCACCTTCTGCTTCATCTTGGCACAGTTGGCCACGCTGTCTCTGCAGCGGTTGTGAATCGTGACATTACAACCTGAGACAAAGAGTGAGAGGTTAACTCCTGATTGGTTGGACCTCTAACAAACCCGCCAGCGTCATTGGTGGTGTCACCCAGCTGTTTCAGCTTTTGAAAGAACACACTTTAATATGCACTCTAAAGATGCTTTTATTTTGACAGTTGTTACAGGATATAGTGAAACCTTCAGGAAAGCTTTTATTTTGGAAGAGGAAATGTGGTTACCTGGGCAGCTGAGCGCCTCCTTGGCGGTGATGCTCCTGTTGCAGGAGGAGCAGAGGGTGGTGGATGACACCGTCAGGGAGGTGAACAGGTGACCGTTGCTCGACCTGGCCTCCCGCTCCCGCGCCTCCCTCTCCCGCTCCTTCAGCCGCTCCTTCTCTTTATTCTGTTCATCACAGAGAACAGTCAGACCACGTTTACATGACGGTTGTTGCCGCCAGCAACGACGTGGCAACGACCCCCAACGCTCTCCATGGAAACCAAGACGCTGGCGGTGGAGCAGACACGCTGGGGCTGCGACGATTAATCGACGTCATCGATTGCATCGACGACAAAAGTTTGCATTGTGTTATTGTCTCATTTGTGTATGATAAAATCACGCAGCGGCCGCTTCCTGCTCATGTGTAACACGACCGCAAGCGATGGCCGCTGTTTACGCCCCCAAGGAAACAGAGAAGACGTCCAAAAGATGGCGCACCGAACAGAAGAGGCTCCAAGAGTCGAGCTGATGTTTCCAAAGTTTGCTTCCAAAGTTTACTTCCAAAGTTTACTTCCAAAGTTTGCTTCCACGGCCTCCAAACGGACTTAGTGAAAATAAACCAGCGAAACGTTCAAATGTGTGAAGCTCTCATCACGACAGCGGTGCACAAACGTCTAAAACCTCAATAAAAATAGAGATAAATTGTGAATAACTAACTACCCTAAAAATGAGGGCGCGGTGGTGACGAGCAGTCGGTGTGTTTGTGTCCTCGGATCTTTAAGGGTTCGGGGACACGATCACAATCGTAGTCATGGTGACCAACAACGTTCCAACAGGCTGGAGGAGCTGGAGGAGCAACTTCTGACGTTAGACACTAAACCAAGAAAGAGAAGCTTGAACCAACTAAACACGCTGGAACCTCCGACCCTGAGGAGCTGCAGCTGTGGTGAATGCTCGCCAGCGATGGCGTGGATTTGGTCCTGCTGAGGACAACGTCCTGGACCTGCTCAGCTACCCTAACACAGGGTTAGTTAACTACCCTGACACTAACTAACCCTTAGGGTTAGGGTTATTTAACTACCCTGACACTAACTAACACATAGGGTTAGTTAACTAACACTTAGGGTTAAGGTTAGTTAACTACCCTGACACTAACACATAGGGTTAGTTAACTAACACTTAGGGTTAAGGTTAGTTAACTACCCTGACACTAACACATAGGGTTAGTTAACTAACACTTAGGGTTAGGGTTATTTAACTACCCTGACACTAACTAACCCTTAGGGTTAGGGTTAGTTAACTACCCTGACACTAACACATAGGGTTAGTTAACTAAGACTTAGGGTTAGGGTTAGTTACCTACCCTGACACTAACAAACACATAGGGTTAGTTAACTAACACTTAGGGTGAGTTAGGGTTAGGACCTAACCCCTCATCCAACAACGTTAAAATCAAACGTTAAAGGTTGACAGAAAACGTTCCTTAACGTCTGTTTCTGGCTGCGTCTGTTTAAGGTTCAACTTTTTCTCACAATTACTTTTCTAAACTGGGAGGAGCAGGAAGGGGAAGTGTGTGTGTGTGTGTGTGTGTGTGAGTGTAACTATGTGGTAGCACTCTTCTTAGGTCCTGCTTGGTGTGAGCACAGTTCCTGTTCACAATAAGTGGAAGTCCAACAGGCGTGTGTGTGTGTGTGAGTGAGTGTGTGTGTTTGTGTGTGAGTGTGTGTTTGTGTGAGTGTGTGTATGAGTGTGTGTGTGAGGGTCATGTAACCCATATACGACGGGCTGAATTGCAGCATGTGACATCACTTCCTATTTCATAATTCTCAGTTTGACTCAATAAAGAGTCTATAAAATGTCGTAGAGGTTCCTGATCAATACTGAGATCACAGCTTTGCTCCTGCAATGATCAGTTTAGTGATCTGGTGGTGACAGTCAGCAATCAGCTGATCAATAAAGAAAGAGCTCAGTGAGAGGGGCATAAAGAGCACTCTGTCTGGGGGGGTCACGGGACGGGGCGGAGCACCGCACATATCAGCTGTTCATTCATCTGAGTCATGTGACCCAGGCCTGTGGACGTGAAGACACTGCTCACTTGTCCAGCGTCTCTCAACCAATCACAGGCAGGGACACACCTGGACAGTCCCCTGGGGACGAGCCTGTCCTGTCCTGCTCTGTCTCACAGAGACAGGAATGTCCTTCAGGCTTTAACCTTTGACCTCCGGCGTCGCCCTGTCGGTTCCGATGTTCCTGTGGATCAGTCGTACGCACGCCAACGCCACTTGAGGTCATGGCTTCATCCACTGTGGGAGCCCCGCCCCATGTCTGTGTGGGCGGGGCTTGATGCAGCCATCACACCAGTGACTGTGTGGTCGGTGACCAGTGGGAGGGCCTAGACCAGCAGCAGGTAGGTGGTGTGGCAGCTGGATGTAAACATCTGTTTCTCAAAAGAGGACGTGTGTCTCATACACAACTATCATGTCCTCACCAACACATGTCCAGGAGACGACCCTTGTTGATATTAACGTCTGCATGTCCGATCCTGGAGATCCTCTTCCTCATCCCTGATCTTCATCCTCATCCCTGATCTTCATCTTTATCCCTGATCTTCATCTTCATCCCTGATCCTCATCTTCATCCCTGATCTTCATCTTCATCCCTGATCCTCATCTTCATCCCTGATCTTCATCTTCATCCCTGATCTTCATCTTCATCCCTGATCCTCATCTTCAACCCTGATCCTCATTTTCACCGCTGATCCTCATCTTCATCCCTGATCCTTATCTTCATCCCTGATCCTCATCCTCATCCCTGATCTTCATCTTCATCCCTGATCTTCATCTTCATCCCTGATCCTTATCTTCATCCCTGATCTTCATCTTCATCCCTGATCCTCATCTTCATCCCTGATCCTCATCTTCACCGCTGATCCTCATCCCTGATCCTCATCTTCACCCCTGATCCTCGTCTTCACCCCTGATCCTCATCTTCACCGCTGATCCTCGTCTTCACCCCTGATCCTCATCTTCACCGCTGATCCTCGTCTTCATCCCTGATCTTCATCTTCATCCCTGATCCTTATCTTCATCCCTGATCCTCATCTTTACCCCTGATCTTGATCCCTGATCCTCATCCTCATCCCTGATCCTCATCTTCATCCCTGATTCACATCTTCATCCCTGATCCTCATCTTCATCTCTGATCCTCATCTTCCTCCATGATCCTCATCTTCACCCCCGATCTTCATCCCTGATCCTCATCCTCATCCCTGATCCTCATCTTCATCGCTGATCTTCATCCCTGATCCTGATCTTCGTCCCTGATCCTGATCTTCATCCCTGATCCTCATCTTCATCCCTGATCTTCATCCTCATCCCTGATCTTCATCCCTGATCTTCATCCTCATCCCTGATCTTCATCCCTGATCTTCATCCTCATCCCTGATCTTCATCTCTGATCCTCATCTTCATCCCTGATCTTCATCCCCGATCCTCATCTTCATCCCTGATCCTCATCTTCATCCCTGATCTTCATCCTCATCCCTGATCTTCATCCCTGATCCTTATTTTCATCCCTGATCCTCATCTTCATCCATGATCCTCATCTTCATCCCTGATCCTCATCCCTGATCTTCATCCCTGATCCTCATCTTCACCCCTGATACTCAAGGTTAAGTTTAGGGTGACTCTAGGCCAGGAGAGCTGTGATTGGTTCACCAAATAGAAGTTCCATTAGCCGGCCCATCAGAACCAGGACAGGTACTTTTGTTATTGATCACTGGTACTAGATTTTCTGACTGTTCTTTGTATGACTGATGTGATGTTGTGTGTCTGACTGTAGAGGGAATTAATGTTGCTCTTCTTCCTTCAGCTCCAAATATGAGAAGTTGTGTAGACAACATCCTCTCCTGCTTCTATATACACACAAAAACACACACACACACACATGTTTCTGAGGCTCTCTGTACCACCAATCTTTAGGTAGGGGTCAGAGACACATCTGGACACTGTCCCTGTCTCTGATGCTGAGGACATGAAGGTTTAGGGTTGTGTGTGTGTGTGTGTGTGTGTGTGTGTGTGGGGGGGTTAGGGTTAGGCCAAAGTAAGATGACCAGCAGCATCCAGCCTAACCTGATCAAGAAGGCGTTTACAATAATCACATTTCATTGACTTTTTGAGCCAACTTGGTGACTTGGTGGATTTTTATGTGTGAATTAAAACTGATTAGAATATAACAGATGAATAAAAAGGGCTAAACTTTAAATTGAACATGTTTTCTGTTCTGGTTTCAATTCTTCAAACAGCAATCCAGGCAAGTACCAGAGGTCAGAGGTCAAACATCCACCTTCACTTCAGAGCAACACTTCCTGTCCACACACACACACACACGCGCGCGCGCGTCGTCTCCGCCCCTCCCCCACTGGCTTCCTCCTGTAGGACAAAGCAGCCACGCTGCTGCAGACGAGCACACACACACACACACACACACACACCACCGAAAAACCCGCAAAGACACACGCAAAGACACAAAATTCGCCACACTCCCTTTGTACCGACACGCACATTAACCCACACACACACACGTTAACCCACACTCACACGCACGCACGCACACACACACATTCGTTGTGGGTCAGATTTGGTTGAAGTGAAGAAGTGGCCGCTTCACGTTCCTAAGAAGCACCAACTTCAGCAACACCGTCCTTCTTCTTCATCGTGATCGATCAGCGATCAAAATGCTGATAATCACTCCAACATCTGCAGCGGAACTGTTTCACAGATGTGAGCTGACGAAGCAGAACACTGAAAAATCACCCACTTTCTTTTCAAAGGCGTCTTAAGGGTGTGGAAGCAGCCGATAGTCGATCAGCTGTATCGATCAGAAGCCCTCGTGCGCCCGAGCGTCGCTCTTCTCTTCTTTTCTTCTTTTTCCTGTGAACTCACCTTCAGGTTGATTTCCTTCATCCTGTCCTGTCTTCTGCTCTCCAGCAGCCGGGACATCCCCCCTCCACAGATCAACCCGACCAGAAGTGATGGGTCAGTTGATCGGAGCCTGATCGATAGTTAATCGCTGATATTTCGCCGATAATCGTCTTCTGATAACGGAACCGTCTGAGCGGGGCTGAGCGGCGCCGTGACGGACAGCGCCGGGCTCCACTTCTGACCAATCACGTGTCGGGGCGCCGCTGCCGCAAGCGGCCAATCGCGTCACGGTACGCGCTTAAAGCCCCGCCTCCACATCTGTGAGGTGACGCTCGTTTTCCACAGCGGGGCAGTTAGATGGGCGGGGTCGAGGGGCGGGGTCAGTATCTATGACAACGTGTCAACGTGGGAGCGTTAACTTCCGCTCAGGTCACGTGGCTGTGGTTCATCGTGGATGCTTAGCCACGCCCACTCGCCCGCAGCCGCGCAGGGAACAACGCGGTTCTGTGTGACGTGGAGGTTTTCAAACAACCCCGCCCCTCCGGGAAGCGCCGGTAGGAGAAGAAACACACGTCCAGGTTCTGCGTTGGAAAAACAAAGAAAGCATTAATCAATAAAAAAGAGGGCAAAGACTACTGAGAGACGATGTTACACACTCACACTACATTATGACAGTTACAGCTGCGTTACCAGAAGCAGGACGTGGTTCTGGATCCAACACGATGTTCCTGATCATTACATGATCACAAAAGAGAAAAAACTTGAGTAATCAAATCTGGGACAAGATTTGTGAGTTGTTCCTACCACTAACCCTAACCGTCTGATGGACTAAAAGTACCGTCTGATGGGCTAAAAGTACCGTCTGATGGACTAAAAGTACCATCTGATGGACTACAGCTACCATCTGATGGACTACAACTACCATCTGATGGACTACAACTACCATCTGATGGACTATAAAGTACCATCTGATGGACTATAAAGTACCATCTGATGGACTACAGCTACCATCTGATGGACTACAACTACCATCTGATGGACTACAACTACCATCTGATGGACTATAAAGTACCATCTGATGGACTACAGCTACCATCTGATGGACTATAAAGTACCATCTGATGGACTATAAAGTACCATCTGATGGACTATAAAGTACCATCTGATGGACTACAACTACCATCTGATGGGCTATAAAGTACCATCTGATGGACTACAGCTACCATCTGATGGACTACAACTACCATCTGATGGACTACAGCTACCATCTGATGGACTACAACTACCATCTGATGGACTACAGCTACCATCTGATGGACTACAACTACCATCTGATGGACTACAGCTACCATCTGATGGACTACAACTACCATCTGATGGACTACAGCTACCATCTGATGGACTACAACAACCATCTGATGGACTACAACTACCATCTGATGGACTACAGCTACCATCTGATGGACTACAGCTACCATCTGATGGACTACACCCTGCTGAGCAGGACTGGGAGTCGCCCCTGGACCTCCTCCAGATCTTTAACACACTTTAACTTTATTTATTTATATCCCAACAATGCAAACGATGATGTGGAACAGTCTTTCATAGATGTGTATTCACCTGAAAACAACCGGGGAGGGGGGGTGGAGGTGTGTGTGTGAGAGAGAGAGAGCGAGAGAGAGAGAGACCTACGGTACTGTGTGAAGACATATCTATTCTGCCGATTCTTATTCAGTCCTTTCGTTTAAAGGGGTGGTTTACCTTTAACTCACCTGAGCTGTACTTCCGGATCATTTCACAACAACACAAGAAGAAACCCGAGCAAACCATAAATAAGATTAAAGAGTAAGAAATAAGATTAAGTTAAGGATCATTCAGGTGAGCGAGCTTCTACTCTTCATTCTTATGTAAGTTTCAGTCTGGGCTATAGTTAGTTAGTTAGGTAGGTAGTTAGCAGGTTATTGCGTTAGTATGATCGTAGCCAGTTGTTTCATGGGCCAAACTTAAAGTTTAACTTAACTGTTGTGAGTCATTGTGACACCAGTTTCTCCCCATTACTGATTCCAAGAGAAACCGATAAAGCGTTTGATGCCGGGTAGCGTGTTGTGGGCCGCCAGGGGGCGCTGCAGCAGACCGCCACACACCTCACGATCTTTCGGAGTGTTCTTTCGCTTTAAACTCGAGGGCCAAAAAGGCTCTTTCTAAGAATGCTTTGACTTCGAAACAAGGGTGAAAACAAAGTTAGACATGTTGGCAAATGAAAGATTAGGTGGCATTAATGGAAACTTTTGAAAGTAGAGTTGTGCTGTCACATTTTCACTATTTGTTTAATTCTATTTTTACTATCATAAAATAGATTACTTGATACAAACATCCAGGAGTCAGCCAGCACCTACAGACATTTAATTAAAGGAACCTCAGAATGTCTTTGATGTTACTGACGTCATCTTCAACATCCAACAGAAAGTCCCGAGATGGAGGACGGGCTGCAGGACATGGTGACGTCAGCGTCCAGCCCTGGGCCGGGGGGGGACGACAGACAGGGGGGGGGCAGACAGCTAAAGTTGACAGGACAAGCGTGCAGTCGGATGTTGTAAGTTGCACAGAAAGTGAAAGAGAGCTGATGGATAACAGTGAGAAGAGGAGAGGGGGAGGAGCCAATGGAGAAGATGAAAGAGGAACACACCTGGGAAAAAAAGAGGAGGAGCCTGTGGAGAACCAGCTACCAGAAAAAGCAGCTCAGGTTTTCACTCCAGCAGAAGCCACTCTTCTTTCATCTCCCTCCTCCCCCAGGGAGAATCAGGAATTCTGGGAAATGGAGTCCCAGAAGAGCCCGGTTCAGGTTCCTCTTGGAAGGGCCCACGACTACAACCATGAGTACCAGTTTGAGTGGGACGAGGCTGCAGCCCCGAGCACATGTACACGCCCCCTTCTTGGTGGTGGGGGGGCAGGGAGCAGCGGTGGGTGGAGGTCTGATGTTTGTCTGTGCTCCTCAGGTGGGCATGGCTGCCCCTCCAGGGAGGTGCTGAAGGTTGGCGTGTCACTGATGTCAGCAGCCATGTTCTTTCCCTTCCTGGCCTGGGGCGGCTACGTTTTCCTGCCGTTCGATGCGCCCCTCCTTGACGGCGCCCCCCTCAGGCTCGTCTACACACTGCGCTGTTCAGTGTTTGCTGTCGCCCCCATTGTCCTGGGTGAGTCCAGCACGCCGCTGCGCCTGGGCCAGCACTCACCTGTGTGAAGGAGCCCGTTATCAGCTGTGCTCTCACCTGCCCCCCCAGGCTGGCTGGTTCTGGGCGCCTCTCGGCTCAAGTATGGCGTGACCCGCCCTCTCTTCGATGATGTGGTGAAGGAGGCAGGAAGTCCGGAGGTCAGCATCCACAGGCGTTTCCTCTCAGACTCCTCCTCCCTGTTCTTGGTCTATTTCCTCCAGCTCGTTGTCATGGCGATGTACCTGAGTCAAGAGCAGCTCAAGCTTGTCCCACTGCTGACCATTATCTTCGCCTGTGGACGGTGAGACCCGCCCCTCTTATCTTGCTCCTTCCTGTTTCTGAGTAACGCCACATCTGTTCGTTTGCTTTGCAGACTGTTTTATTGGGTCGCTGCGGCGTTTGGCAGCAGCGTCCGTGGCTTCGGTTTCGGCCTTTCCTTTCTGCCGAGCATCGCCATGATGGTTGCCAACTTCTACTTCGTCTTCACGGTGGAGTCGGCGGGCTCCATTTTCGGCCAACTGTCTCCACCTGAGGAGATCTTGACTCCACCTGACAGCAAACAGAGATTCTGGGGTTGAGCTGATCAATTATCAACAGCATTGTCATTTGTTTAGGGTCACTCAACATTTTTACTTTTTTATGATCAATAAATATTAAAGGTTGATTCACTGTGTTCCTTATTCAGAACCTTTTACGCTCTTAGCAATGATTGTTAAAATAATTATCCATTACTGTGATCAGTTGAGCTCCATTGATTACTGATTTAAATGAAACAAAAGCACTTGTGAAACACGAGTATGGAGCAAGAAAAGCTCTGGGCTTTCCTGCTGGTGGAGGAAGATAAGGATGATACTCTAACCCTGGTCACCTGCTGATGTCCCTTAGGTGGAACACATGCTTCACACTGAGAATTACATATTGGATGAGACCCGAGATTTGGATTACTTTAGTTTTGAATTACTTTGAGCTGTTGGAAACCAGTTCAACCCAATCCTGTCACACACAAAAAAGTGATGTTGGTCTTCTTCATTTGGAGTTCAGAGACAGTAGAGGCATGAAAAATGGATTTAATTTAAAAACAATTACATAATGTGACATTTATATTTACAGAATGTACAATACACACATTTGTGAACTTCAACTAACAAGATGATGGAAAATGGAACCAACAACCCCGCTGCTAAATTAATCTTCTTCATCCCCAGCCGCTATCGGCTCAGTGGGTGGAGCCTCTTCCTCAGAACTGCTCTGACGAGCCGCTGTCCGAAACAAACCCATCAAATCCTGAAACCGGCGAAATACCTGTAGACAGTAAAACAGGCGGGAAGTTTGATCTGCAGGGACCAATTGAATACAGAGCAAGTGAAGCGGATTACCTCATTGGGAGTCTTGTTGCCAAGCAGAGTGGAAATGGCCTGAAATGTGCTCTGATTGGCTCCATCCTGTTGACACCTGGTTAGAATAACCCGGTCAGCCTCTCTGGACCAATCAAAGAACAAGAGTGGGAGGAGTCAGGACTCCAAGCATTCATGAAGGGAGCAAACAGGTGATGAAGATGATGTCAGAGAAGATGAACACACCTGGTCCACAGGATCACCTTCTCTCCGCTGGCTGTCAGTGATATATTCTTAGCACAGACAGGAAGGTCAGGAGGAGGGCTTGGCCGCAGAGGAGGGGGAGGAGGAAGAGGAGGGGGGGGGAAGAGGAGGAGGAGCAGAGTACACAGGGAGGGAGAGGGAAGAAGAGGAGGTGAAGGCTGTTTGGGTGATCGTTGGATAGGTACTGAATAAACATGCTCTCTTCTTCCTCTCTTCTTCATCTTCCAGCTCTTCCTCCTCCTTTTCATCAGTCAGCGTGACTGACTCCCATGATGCACTGCTCTGCTCTGTTTGCACATGGAAACATTAATAATCTTCATTAATCTCTGAAGACAACGGCTGAGAAAGGGTAACGGCGGTTCACCTGGATGAAGGCTGTCCGTCTTCATGTCTTGGTCTTGGATATGAAGACCAGGACATGTGCCTGCGTCACTGTGGCCAGGATTTATTTGAGAGTATACAGGTTCCAGACTTTTGATGGCTCTGGACACGCCCCCTGAGCTCTGAGGAGGACGGAGGACAGTGGTCAGGGGACGGCGCACAGAGGACAACCACTGCTGTTGGCATACCTGAATGAACTTCAAACATCATCAGCCCAAACCTGGTTAAAACAATCAAACAATAGCAACCACAAAAATATGGAAAAGACACTCACAAGTGTGTGTGTGTGCGTTCCAATGATTGACTAAAGGTAACCAGACCAAAGGTAGCAACACTCTGAGATTTCCTAAAGAAAAGTGCTTCAAATTTATTATTATTATTACTATTATCATCATCATCTAACTATGGTAAACCAGTTTTTTAAAGTTTCACGTTCACCTTTTCGTGACAGTTGTCACAATTCAGGCAAGATCTGTGTGTAGAAAGACTGAACGGGTCTATAGATCTGATTCTGTAATTGGTTCATCTTCATATTTACATTTATTTGAAAGACTCACTCCAATTCTAACAGCAAGTACTGACCTTGTTGCCAAGGCAGCGAGCACATCCTTTCCTCCTATGTCGTGCATCGCGACAGTGACAGGGCCAGTCCTTTGGTGACCACTCATAATCCTGGGGAAAAAAGCAGCCTTTAGCTGACCAGAACAGGAACTAGGAAGTGTGTTCAAGTCTGTTCTTGTCAACTCACCTTATAATTTTTGTGGGGGCCTATCTTTCTTCTTTGGCGTCGACGTGTGATTGGTTGGATCTTATGGCCCTCCTCTTCCTCTTCCAGGTCTGGCAGACTCACTTCTTCGAACCCTCCTGCTGCCTCGACCTGACTGTCGCCCCCCTCTGGCCAGTGGGACTCCTCAAACTGGCCTGGGTGGGCTGTGGGGGGGTGCAGTTCTTCAAAAAACACCCAGAATTCAGCTTGTAGGTGGGTGTGGCCTTTCAGCAGCGTCGCCATTTGAGCTTTAAGCTGCAACATGAAAAAGTGTCTGATTAGATTTGTGGAGACCGTCCAAAACAAATCTGAAGCAAACTGAGCAGAAGCAATGAGATTCAGAAAATTCTTCTCCTCAGAAACTTAAGGAGCTAAAGGATAAATTTAAAAGTTCTGTCCCTCATATTTGTAAAATACCTTTGTTTATTTACAACATCCAAGCAAAATCATTTTTTTCAAATTAAAATGAGTTTATTCTGAAAGTACAATCTTCCTCCAAGATGACCATTTCCTCCCATATTGTGGTCACAGCATTAGTTTAGTATTAGAGACAATAATAGTACAAAGTTACAGAACATAGGAGGCTGATTCATGGTCAAAGCCCTTGAAAGTCCCTCAGGAATCGCAAGAGCACCAAAATGTAATCGTGTGTTCCTTGGCCCATTATCAACGGTTCCTGAAGACGAAAAGCTCTTCATACCTCTTCTAGTTATTTTGCCATCAGTCAGATAAACTCCTGCTGTCACATAACTTTCTTGGTGGAGGTCATAAACAGAATGTGTTGCAATTCAGAGTAAGAACACATAGAAAAGAGATTTCTAGCTGGTGGGACAGGAGACCCTGATGGACTGTGGTCTTTGGATGACTGGGTCGGACTAGAGGTTCACCAAAAAGCACGTTTTTTGGTGGGCTTATTTTATGTGATGGTTATTCACATAAGCAGCATCTCTTCTGTCATTTGTCGCTACTGCTGCTTTTACCAACGTCTGTGTGTACGTCTATTTGCATTACCATTAACCTATAATTAATACTTTCGGATGGTTTTCTACCATTTTAATATTTTAGAGGAGCATATTTTGATAGAGAGCCATCAAATAACACTTCCACCACACAGCGTATGCAATGACATATTGAATTACCCAACCTTTATATTCACGAGCAACATACATAATAACTCAAATCTAACAACCCCAGAGCAAAAACACATGGGTTAGGGTTAGAACTAGAGTTAGGGGAGAAGGCCTGTGGAGCCTTGAGCGATGGTCCTGAATGTCAATAACAACTAGGGTCAAATTCAACATTTTATTTTACATTGTTGAAATGTCAGTATGAATATTCATTTATGCAAGTGTAATACCTTGATTGTAGGAAGGTCAGTATGCAGTCTTCCCAAGAAATACAATGGTACTAATAATCATTTCTTTTGGTGTTTCGGTTTTCAACCTCATTGTCCTTGTTTTCAGTTTTGGCTAATAATTTTCTTTTGGGTGCATCCCTAGTTTCAGTGTCAGGTTTCTAGCCATGAGCACAGATGTAATACCTCATCGATGCCAGTTGGATTTAGGTCTGGACTGGTCTGCAGAGCCTTGATGATCTTCTGATAATGTGATGGATTATCTCCAAAACTGATCTCTAGCTGTCGCAGGAAGCGCCGACTACGTTCAAACGCCTGCTGCTCCTCAAACTGTGGGAAAAACAATCAAATCACTTAGGTAACCCTACTGGCATCACAGGAAAGACTTTTCTCTCACCAGACCACACTGCAGGGCTTGCTCTGGGTACAGAAACGCAGCGAAATCTCGCAGCAGGTCACTCTGATCTCCCAGGATGCTGCGGAGCTTCCTAAAGAGCGGCATCACTTCCTGTCCCTCTCCCAACTGCTCAAAGTCGTGCAGGAGAGACACAAAGTCCTCCACCTGCACAGGGTGGTCCTGTAGAGCCTCACGCACCTGCAAACACAGGTTACCATCAAGTTCACTGCTGGATGATGTCATAAAGTGGCCAGAACTCACACAGAGCCATCTTCTCAAAACTGGACTGTCACAGGTTTTTGTGATGTTTAATGTTCTGAGCATCAGTATTAGTTCATCTAGCTTCTGTGCGTCCTCACAAACAGACCGACAGGTGGAACTGGGAGTTACTCGGCAGTAGTGCCACTGTGTCACATGATTGTTCGTTTAGCTGCAGGCTCTTCACAGGTGATGTGGGACAATGTTGATACTTCAGGAATGAATCAAGTCTGTCTAGCCGTCCTTCAAAATGCAAATGTGAAGATGATTGATTGAAACAGATCAGCTTCATTTCTTCTTGTGACTGGAGTCATCTGGGAACATGGTAACTGTCTACGGCAGCACGATGATCCAACAGAATTCTAACAACACCAGAAGAGAGTGGACACACTCCATGGCAGGAAACGATGGCGAGGACCATCCACCACCAGCAGGGGGAAAGAGGGGGGGGCGTCAAGACCCCCAGTATAAGAAGTGGCCTCAGCAGGAAGCAGGACCTGTAGCCCAGAGATGGTGGAGCTCCTCCAGGGTGACACGTCCAAGGTTTGAGGTGTTACAGGTAAAGAGCACAGAGGAGACACCAGGAGAAGTGGCAGTGGGCGACAGGAGCCGATATCTGCTCCTTAGTGAAATGAGGAAGAGGAGGAGCACAACATCCACACAATGCTTGGAGAAGCACCTCCTAGCCGAACGTGTGGAGTTCCCCTCTTGTTGCTCTTCACAAGCACACTAGAGTAAAAGCAAGCAAATCTCACCCTGCTGAGGTAATTCTGAGCGAAGGCCACATCTTTGCTTTCTCTGAACGGGTCATTGTCCAGGATGTTGTCATCGTACAGAAGCAGCAGCTTGGTGGCGTCCTTGCTATGGCGCTCCTGACGACTCCTCCTCAGGCCACGCAGGGGTCGACCCCGCCCTGCACAGACAGGCGAGACAGACAATTACAGTACGAGGAGACCATCAAAGACATCAAAGAATCCCATCAAAGGCCTCTGACCTCGGCCCCGCCCTGAGCACCTCCCTCCTCCTGGAGGCGTCCCCTCCACTGACAGCAGACCTCCACAGGCCTCCTTATTGCTCCTCCCCTCCTCCACCTCCTCTTCAGGCCCTTTAGGGCCCTCTTCGTCATCCTCTTCCTCCTCCTCCTGCGAGGTGGGTGAGTGCTCCTCCTCTGAGTCTCCGTCAGTGCAGTGTCGCTGCTCTGCTGCTAACCATGTCAGCTGCTTCATGGTCTCCTGAAGACAACCAACGACTCTTGAAATTGACTGAATAATGAAAACTTCTAGATTTAACACTTGAGCGACTGGCAGCAGATTAAAAATCTTCCTCGTTACCTGCAGCTCTGGAACTGACAGCACTGACTCTTCCGAAGCAGATGACATCACTTCCTCATCATCTTCATCCTGCGTGAGGTCATCAAAATCCTCTTCTTCCTCCTCCTCCTCCTCCTCCTGATCATCGTCCTTATCCTGATCTTCATTCTTGTCCTTTTCTCCATCCTCCTCCCTCTCCCCTCCTCCATTCTCCCTCTCGTCCTCGTCCTCCTCCTCCTCACCTCCGTCTTTCCCCTCTCCTCCTCCTCCCCCCGGCTCCTCCTCTCCACCTCCTTCTGTACATTCTCCACCTCTCCCGTCCTGCTCTTGACTGCTGCTACTCTCTCCTCCATTCAGGCCGACCCCCCCCAACATGGTGGGGCCGTGTAGCTCAGGGTTCTCCTGCTGCTCCCCTGACAGAGGGCTCACTGGTGATGGTGTCCTTGACCTCTCCTCCTCCTCTAAAGGCCACGGACGTGTGGACTTGTGCCCGTCTTTCATGAAACTCTTGATCGGCTGCCCTGGATCCTGTTGGATGGTGATGGCACATGGCATTGTGGGTAGAGTGGGCGGAGTCCATGTAACAGGGAGGAGGAAGGAGGCAGACTTGTCAGAGGTGGCTCCACAGGGCATGAAGGGGCTGGCACAATCAGAAGAGCTCTGAATGGGGACATAGGAGCCACAGTGGTGCTGTCTGGAAGTGCCCCGCTCTATTTCCTGTTCAGTCCAAAAGTGGGACTGAATGGTGTCACTGTAGCAGGGGTGGGTGGGGGCAGCTGAGGGGGCAGGCTGCTGACTGAGCAGCTGGCCCTTCACTTGGCTCTCAGCTGGAGCCTTAGCAAGAGGAAGAAGAGAGGCATTGTGAGCGAGGGTGAAGATGCGTCGGTGTGAGGGAATCGGGGGACGAGCCTTGCTGACAAAGTGTGGGTGGAGCCTGAGGCTGCAGCCAGGGGGGAGGGAGGGAGGGTAAGTGTTGGCGTGGAGGCGTGTCTTCTGGATGTTCAGCTGACTGTTCTGCAGGTAGGAAGCATCAAACAAGATGTTGGAGCTGTGAAGAATCTAAAGCTGTGAGAAGACACTGGAGTAACCAGCTTAGGGCTAGGAGGTGGAGGGTGCTGCCAGTACACCCTCAGAACACTGCCGATGTACCCTCGAGCAAAGTACCAACCCCAATCGTCCCGAATATGGAAAATTCACATGCCTTCCTTATATACCAAGAAAGAGAAATGCTTCTGTTATTCTGATTTCAAATCAACTGGTTTGAGCAAAGTTTCGTTTGTAAACTCTTCATCTGAAGCTCACCTTCAGCCACTTCGGGGAGTTGTGAGTGACTCGGTCCACTGGGGGGCGCTGGTCTCCTGCTTCAACTGTGCTGCAAGCCAGAGGCAGCGGCTGGATGGTCCCCTTCATCATGAAGGTCTGCAAACACGGGAATGACACCATTAGTCTTCTGTTGGATGATCAGCATGTGTGGCTGTCACAAGGACGTCACCTTGATGACGTTGTCAGGTGACTTGGGCGTGCTCATCTCTCTGATGTGTTTCCTGATGCTCCAGCGACTTTTACAGAGCAGGTAAGAACTGATCAGCTCATCTGGTTCCAACGTCCCCTCAAAGTGCTTCAGAGCCAGAACAATCAGCCTGCACAGAGGCACCGCCAGTGACTCCTGGGACAACACTTGGACATCTCAATCAATTAGAATGTCCTTCAAACTGATTTATTTCACTCGATTCCAAGAGTCAACTTGGTATATTCTAAAGATTCAATATCCTGTCCAAGGTAATTTTGTTGAGTATTGAACCTTGAATTGAGTCTTGTTTACAGTGACAGATGACTGAAAAGCTTGCACAAAAGCATCATGGCAGGGCCTTCAACCCACAGCTCCTGTGTGTGCTGCTCATTACCCATTTTCTCCTGGAGTGTAAATGACTCTGTGCTTTTGTTTTTTGTCCAGGCTGCAGACAGGAAGGATTTCTGGATAAAGGAAGACGGGTCGTGTAGCAAACAGCCAGGCATCCTCCACCGGCAGTAACGGGAAGGCGTGGCCTAAAAAACATGAAGCATTTGGAGGAAACAGCAGACGCACATCAACCCGTCACAGTCGATGTTGATGTGAGGAGTTCAGCAGATGCAGCATGGCAAACTACACACTTCCTTCAGAGTCCAAGAAAATCATCGTTTACATTTTTAACATTACACAAGGAACAGGTTTGGTACCCAACAGCGCTCCCCCAGGGGCCAGTTGGGCCGCTTTTAAAGGAACCCAGCAGGAGCTCAGACTCTGAGCTCTGTCCTCAGATATTCTACACATGATCGCAGGTCACTCACAACCTGGAGCTCCAGCAGCTCTCAGATAAGCTTCACTAAGGAGGCACACCTTCATTTTAAAGGTTTGAAGGCCACAGACGGAACAACCAAGTGTGAAGCAGCTCTCTTCAACATGGTGTGAGATGAGGAGGGAGCTCTGTGCTGGAGCTGCTGAGCAGTGACCTTCTCACCCACATGGTGAAGGACCACGTCTGCACCAACAGGAGTCCAGATCTAACAGGGAGAAGTGCTGACTGGTATTGGAGCAGCTGAGGAGATCATGAGGTGAAGAACACATCACAAGTCTGTCAGAACCACCAGGAGGTTCTCCATTTGGAGATCAGTTCATCTTCCATCTGCTTCACTGCTCACATCAACACAAACTGGCCCGGCGTGCACGAACGTGCACGTGACCGTGTGCTTACTGTTGGTGACAGGAGCCATCCTGGGGAGCCAGCCTTGGTGGGAGACAGGAGCACGGGGGAGCGGAGGAGGTGCTGTTCTCTGCTCCACCTCCTGCAGGAGGTCCAGAGCAGCCTGCAGGTTACACCCTCTGAAGCTGCTGCGGTGGCCCAGCTGGTCCTGACGCCTGGAGAACCGACTCAGCTCCTCCTGCAGGACAGCAGGCAGCTGAGGAGCTCAGGCCACCTCTAGTTAACCCTAACCTAACCCTAACCTAACCCTAACCCTCCTCCACTCACCAGGTACTGTCTGCTGGTGCAGGCCTCCTGCTGCAGCTGCTCCTGGGTCCGACAGAGCAGGTAGACCTGGGTGAGCAGCTGTATGTGCTGGGGGGCACAAAAGGGGGGGTGTGCAGGTGTGCAGAGGAGGGGGACAGAAGAGGCTCCGTCAGCTGTCCTCACACACCAGCAACACGGACAACACGTGCAGGACCTGAAGACAAACCTGCTGCACCTGCTGCTGCAGCTGCAGCCGCTGGCTCGGCTGCAGCTGCAGGGCGTCCTGGCCGGGCGGCAGCACAGCTGCAAACAGCCGGGGGCCGTCCCTCGGCGGGGGCTCCTGATTGGTCAGGTCCTGCAGCGCTCTCCTCTGCTGCTCCGTCTCCAGCTGCTTCCTGACGCTTCGCCGCCGCTCCGTCAGCAGCTCCGCCAGCGGGGCCTCGAAGCTGCATGCGACAGAAAGGAGGAGCCTGCCCATCAGGGGCGTGGCCTGCGACTGACACGCCCCCTTCCTCATCTGGAAGGGGTTGGTCAGAGGGTTGCATCAAGACGACGTCACCGTCAGGTGAGTGAGTGGGTGAGTTAGTGAGTGAGTCGGTGGGTGAGTGAGTGAGTGGGTGAGTGAGTGAGTGAGTGGGTGGGTGAGTGAGTGAGTGCGTGAGTGAGTGAGTGAGTGAGTGGGTGGGTGAGTGAGTGAGTGGGTGAGTGAGTGAGTGGGTGGGTGAGTGAGTGAGTGAGTGAGTGGGTGGGTGAGTGAGTGAGTGGGTGAGTGAGTGGGTGGGTGGGTGAGTGAGTGAGTGGGTGAGTGAGTGGGTGGGTGGGTGGGTGGGTGAGTGAGTGAGTGAGTGAGTGAGTGAGTGAGTGAGTGGGTGGTGGTGTAAACAGGAAGTGCTGTTTTGGTGAAGACGGCCGCTGTCTGAACATTATGTGTCCTTCTTTCTGTTTGGGCTGCTCAAACAGAGGTGGGCTCCAGCTCATACAGCATTTAAGAGTAAAGCTGACATCTTCTGCTCCTCTCCTGAACCTTAACTTGGTTCCTTGACATCTAAATACCTCCAGATACCAAATATATATGACTAGACACCTGAAAAGGGAGTTTGACATCTTTAAAAACTGACCAATCAGATTAGAATCCTAACTGGAAGTTTCTGTCTGCTTTATTCTGTAAATAAAACATCATGCCATCAAAATTTGAACTGCTGAATTCTAGAAGGGAGCACTGCCCTATTTCTGAGAAAGACCAATAACCAGATGCTTGAGTTATATAGATGTAAAGTAAGAGTGGAGCCTAAATGAAGACAGCCTGTCTCCTCTCAGCTGGTTTCTTCTTCACATTTTTTTGGCAAAGAAGTAACAGCAGAAGGAATTACTTTTCCTCCTAACCCAAAGAGTCACAGCATTCCTCTGCTGCACCGCCCCAACAGGAGGACCACATTGTGTTTGTGTGTGTGTCGTGGGCGGTCTTTAACCACAGACACCACACACCTCATTATTCTGCATCAGACAGCAGTTGTTGAGATTACCATAAAGCCTGAGGGGTGTTGAAATTGGGTCCAGCCTGTGGTGGAGCTTCCTCCTCCTCCTCCTCCTCCTCCTCCTCCTGCTGCTGCTGCTCATCTTGGAGCTGTTTAAACAAAGCAAAGAGTTCCAGGGTTCAGGGCCCAGATCAGATCAGGGTCCATGAAAGAACTCGACCACATCATTTGTATTCTGGTTTGCTGAGCTTTGATCTTTAATTCAAATTAAACCAGCTTTGCTTGGTTATATTTGGAACTTTTCCCACACTTCAATGTGTGACTGATAAATGTTGAAAAAACTGACTCACTGTATTGAAGAGTTCCTCCAGCAGCTCATTCACTTCCTTCCCTAGAGAACGACAACCAGTATTAACAGCTGCATCTGAAGAACATCTCGGTTGGAATGGAAAACCAGAATTTACTGGTAATCTGGACCGCTCGATCCGTCCTGTAATCCTCCGTATCTGGTTCATCGAGGTCATCCACAAAGTTGTACTCTGGATCATCATCATCATCGGCTTCCTCTGAGGAAGAAGTCCAGAACAATGAGTATCAGCATCAGCGTTTGGGTTTTTCCCGGGTGATCCTTTCAGTTTTCAAATACTACAAATCAAACATCAGCAACCAGAACGGCTCAAAGCTGCATGAAGGTGACGTGATGAAGAAGTGCAGTAACAACTGAACTTGTTCAGGTGAGAAGAAGCCAGAACAATGAAATTGTGATGATTGACTGACTCTCACCAAGGTTTTCAGGGTCCATAAGACCCTGCAGCCACTCTGCCCAGTGACGGTCCTCCTCCCTTTGGGTGGCGCTCTGCTCGTACATGTCAGCTGTTATATCTGGAGCCAGAAGCTCTGCCTCCAGCTGACCCAGAGGAACGTTGACCAACGGTAGTTTGGAGCGTGTGCGATAAGCCAGACAACCTGTATCTCCAGCTCCTGCACCATGGTCAGCTGCTTTCTTCTCCAGACTCTGCCAAACACAGACGAGTTGGTGGAGGGAGGGAGGGAGAGACGGGCAGAAGGTATAGCACTAAGGTGGGTGGAGATACCTGGCCATAGATGTAGCTGGAGCTGCAGTTTAGCTCCTCGTCCACAGCATTCAACCTGTCGAGGAAGGATGACTCAGGAGCAACGAGGAGGTGCTGGGGAGCACTGGAGTTCATGGTGTGATCCTGTAGGCCACTCTGACATCATAGGGTCAGAGGTCAAAAGAGCAAATGAGAGGTCAAATTATAGCCCGTCGCAGCCTCATACGCCAACAAAGCAGAACTACAAATAAGCTTCACAGGAAGGACTTGAAAGTCTCCTCTGGATCTTCTGAGTAGCCAATGAAGAGAAACCAGTGTTTGTTTTTGTGGCCGAGGGAGCGAGACGAGCACCTGGATTCACTTCAGGTGGAACCTGAGGACATGTGGACGCGTACCTGGAGAGATTCCACTGAGGCATCGTCCTTTTCAAGGTAAGACGGCGAGCCCTGGTGCATTCTGGGATGGGGAAGCACGCTGTCTATGTCACTGTGGAAGCTCTACATGCACGCGCACACACGTATGCACGCACACACACACACACAAACAGGCACACACACACACACAGGCGCACACAAACACACAGACAGGCACACACACTATTTCAGATTAACAGAGAATGTTAGAAGGAAGCCAGAATACATTATTGTTCCAACTTGATCACATCAGCTGTTATAACTGGACGGTGGCTCTGTGAGAGCACAGCCTGACCCTGACCCTGACCAGTAAAGACTCAATCAAAACACCCATTCGTTGCTCTGCACTTTCCATCCATCCATCCATTTTCTACCGCTTGTTCCTCCACTGAGGGTCGCGGGGGGACTGGAGCCTATCCCAGAGCAACGGGCGGAGGCAGGGTACACCAGCCAGCCAATCGCAGGGCTAACACAGAGACAAACAACCATCCTCTCTCACACTCCCACCTACGGGCAATTTAGAGTATTCAATCAGCCTAACCCCAGTCATGCATGTCTTTGGACTGTGGGAGGAAGCCGGAGTACCCAGAGAGAACCCACGCAGACACAGGGAGAACATGCAAACTCCACACAGAAAGTCCCCAGGCCCCATCCCAACCGGGATTCGAACCCGAGGCCTTCTTGCTGTGAGGCGACAGTGCTAACCACCACACCACCGGCTCTACTACTAAAATTTATTTGTAATACTTGTAAAGTTTAGACTCCACACCAAATGCAGCCACACCCAAAGCAGAGTTATACCTCAGATTTACTGTTTGGACAAACATAACATGGAAATGTGAGTGGGGGTGAAAACACATTACCTCTTCTGCTGTGTCCTCCTCCTCTTCATCCTCCTCCTCTTCCTCAGGACAATACTCTTCATCTGAAGAGTCTTCATCATCATTCAGAGCTATATCAACAAACTGTGGGTGCTGCAGTTCACACACACAGAGTTAGACTGTGACATTGCTCCACACACACACACAGACACACACACACAGACACACACAGAGCTCACCTTGGCTGTGTTGACTGACAGACTCCAGTTCGGAAGCTGCAACCACACAAGAGGACACAAACATGAAGCAATCTGCTTTGGTCTTCAGATCTCTTGGTTTTTGTTGCTCACCTGACTGTAGGGGGCAGCCTGTTTCAGTCTGGACCGAGTCATTTTTGGTTCCTAATGGAAGAGAAACAGATTCACAGTGTGAGTGAGTGAGTGAGTGAGTGAGTGAGTGTGAGTGTGTGTGTGTGTGTGTGTGTGTGTGTGTGTGTGTGTGTGTGTGTGTGTGTGTGTGTGAGTGAGTGAGTGAGTGAGTGAGTGAGTGAGTGAGTGAGAGACTCACAAACATGGGCTGGTCCTGTGTGTCTCTGATTGCAACTTTCATCATGCTGACCACGTGCTCATGGGTGATGACCTCCTGACGAATGAGAAGCATAGACATCACAAGCGGCTCCTCCAGTGTGTGTGAGTCACAGATGAAACACTTACGTGCAGGATGGCTCGCACGTTGTTTGAAGTCAGGTTGTGCTGTTTGGACTTCCTGACCAGATCCATGTCCAGTCGTCCCAGTTCATCCTCAATAGATTCATCCTTCTCCTTGCTGACTGCTGTCTGACCACCTGAGAAGTTCAGACAGGAGTCTCATACATTGGCCCGCCTCCACCCACAGATTAACAAATCACTAGAATATCACAGGTTATTGAGGGAGGACTGAGGTTCTACCTGGAAACTTGAAGAAAATATGAAATTACAAAGTTTCACTTTTCAAAGAAATGAATGAGGACTACTAAGTGAAATGATTTGTCATACACATCTTACTGTTGTCATGGTAACTCTTAATGATTGCTCACTCGCTACCTCAGTTTCCCATTTAAAGGTCTGTTGACTCATAGTTTTGTAACACTTTCCTAACCCTATATGATGAGATCAACCCTTTATGAATCAGCCCTATATGATATTAATCCCATATGAATGAACGGTTTTGACGTCAAAACCTGACTCAGGTCTTCCTTCCTCTTCCTGTTTGTCCTGAGAGGAACTCTTTGTTGGTGATTCTCTATAAAGGTTGCAAACACTTATATCTTCATCTGTTCTCAAAGTCTTAAACTCCAGAGGACAAGCATCCTTGTTGGCTGGACGCCGCCTCTCCATCTGCTGAAACAAAAACACACACACACACACACACACACACACACACACACACACACACACACACACACACACACACACACACACACACACACACACACACACACACACACACACACGTTGGTGCTGTCACTTTACACTTTTGAATCCAAACATTTGGAATGCATGAGCAGTAACTGCTTTTGTCTGCCTCCTGCTCAGAACAGAGATCTTGCCTCATGTGGAGGAGTTCTCTCATATCTCAGGGTCTTGCTCATGTGTGAGGGAAGGACGGTGCACGAGAGATGCAGCAGCCACAGTAACGAGGTGGTTGTATCGGTCTGTCGTGGTGAAAACAGAGTTGAGCTGAAAGATGAAGCTCTTCATTCACCGGTCACATGTTCCCTCCCTCCCTCCCTTCTGGTTGTGACTGAAAGGACGAGGTCCCCAGTACAACAGGCTGAAGTGCGTCTCCTCCCCAGGGTGCTGGGGCGTCCCCTTAGAGACAGAGGGAGAAGATGGGGGTAGAGCCACTGCTCCCCCACATTAAGAGGAACCAGCCGAGGTGGCTCAGGCATCTGCATGGGACGCTCCCTGGACGCCTCCCTCAGGAGGTGTTCCGGGCACGTCCTCCCGGGGGGGGGGGCCCAGACACGCTGGAGTTACTGTGTCACACCAGGCCTGGGAAAGTCTTGGGATCCTCCTGGAAGAGCTGGAGAAAGTGTCCAGAAGGAAGTCTGGGTGTCCCTGCTGAGACCGTTGGCTCCACGATCAGGGCTCGGATAAGTGAAGGAAGAGGATGGATGGGAGATGGAACTGTAACTGTTCACGATCTACCCAGAGAATCCACACAAACACCAACAACAGCTGGAAGACCTACTTGTGTCTGCACACACCCCACACACATTTGACCCTGCATGAACACAGACATGGGCCCGGGGAACCTGAGCCTGGATCCGTCCCGATAGTTTAACCGATCAAGACATCAAAGGAAGAAGAGTTTACGAGAAAAGGCCTCTAAAAGTTCTGCCTTTAGTTTCAATCATCAAGTTTGACCCCTTGGATATTTTTAACGCTAACCCTAATCCTCATCAGTTTAACTAAAGTTGGACATAAAACCTAGATTAAATCATTTATGAAGTACCGGAGGGTTAAACTTAGGATCTTTAATTAGGAAGCAAATGTAGAGTTTGATAACAAAGATGCTGCTAACACTACGAAGCTCGGGGATTTCAGAGGCTTCACACGGTCTCAAAGTACAGATTTTCCCCTTGTGACAAACACAGACACGAACAGCCGGAGACAGCAGAATAGATCCGTGGAACATTAAGAGAAAAACTACCTTAAACGTACAACTGGGACCTTTGATTGTACTCACCTCATCTCTGTTCTATTAGCATTCAGACGCGCTAACTACGTCACTTCCTGTCAGTCCACGGAGCAGCCTGGCCTGGCGCCCCCTGCTGCCGCGGCTGTTTCTCTACACCTGGCTGGTGGTCTGGAGAAGATGTAGTTTGGAGACGTGCTCAGAGTGAAGGTCAGTCAGAGCCTAACCCTAACCCTAAGGTCAGTCACAAAGGTCAGTCATGAAGGTAGTCATGAAGGTCAGTCACAAAGGTCAGTCATGAAGGTTAGTCATGAAAGTCAGTCAGAGCACACAACTGCACCGACTGGTCACAGTCAGTCAACAGAATGAGCTTCAAACATTTACAGATCTCGTGTTTTAACAAAATATCACCACTGAGATCGATGTATAGATAAATATAACCAGTCATTGACCCTCTCTGTCCCAGTATAACCAGTCCTCTACCCCCTCTGTCTCAGTATAACCAGTCCTCTACCCCTTCTGTCCCAGTATAACCAGTCCTCTACCCCCTCTGTCCCAGTATAACCAGTCCTCTACCCCCTCTGTCCCAGTATAACCAGTCCTCTACCCCCTCTGTCTCAGTATAACCAGTCCTCTACCCTCTCTGTCCCAGTATAACCAGTCCTCTACTCCCTCTGTCCCAGTATAACCAGTCCTCTACCCTCTCTGTCCCAGTATAACCAGTCCTCGACCCCCTCTGTCCCAGTATAACCAGTCCTCTACCCCTTCTGTCCCAGTATAACCAGTCATCTACTGAATATTTAGGTTGAAAGAGTACTTCAAAATCAGCGGTAGCGGTTTCATTTTCAGATGACTTTATTGATCAAAGTGATTATTGATTAAAGACCAAACAACACTGAAGCTATCAGATGGCTAACTGGTGTCCAGAGTTCAGTTGTAGGCTTCTTTGTCAGTCTGTGATTGGCTGAAGGACATAGCCAATGGAAGCTCAGGAATCAGAACAGACTCCACCCCTGCCTCACCTGGGGAGAAATAAGAGCAGTGTTGGTCACAACACCACCAAAGAGTTAGGTCAGGTTAGGGTTAACCCTAATCATCATCAGGTTTAGGGTTAGGGTTGACGAGGGTTAGGGTGAGGGTTAACCCTGATGATGAGGGTTAGGGTGAGGGTTAACCCTAACCCTCATCATCAGGGTTAACCCTCACCCTAACCCTGATGATGAGGAGTGACGCCTGATGGACTCACTGCTTGTGCTGGTCAGTTTGCTTGCTAGCTGGTTCCAGAAAGAGCAGGATCGCTGACTCAGGCCCTGATGGAGCTGCAGGCTGGGACTCAGCTCAAGGTAGGTGAGGGGAGTGTTAGAAGAGAGCACCTGAGGCCACTGGGGCAAAACTGACTCCGCCCACCGGCCAGATAGGTTTGGGTTCCTGATGTAAAACCGGAAATAAGAAGGGTTTTCAAAAGGCAATCAGACGAGCCCTGTAACTGTCAGTCAGACTGGGTTCATGTGGTTCTGACCCGGTACGGATGAAGGTGGAAAAGTAGGTCATCGTAGCCAAAGAGAGGCGCCGATCAAAGGAGGTGAAGCGCTGAATGTTGATTGGTTGATGAGGGGTTCCAAACAGTAGCTGAACATCTAAAGGAACTGACATCTCAGCTCTGCACACAGAAAAACATTAATCCAGATGTTGAATCAGAAACAGGAAGGCCAAAAAAGATATAAAACACCAGCGCAAGTAACATGAAACCCTTAAAGTACCAGCAGAATCCATCAGTCTCAAAAAGTGTCCTGAGCCTGAAGACCATTAGTGAAAACTGATAATCAGCATCACCATCAGTTGTGTCTTCATCCACTGATCAGCATGAGGGCGACTACCTCATCACCATGGAAACTGACACAATCAACATTCATTGTGCTGCTAAGCACATGGTATATATGTAATGTGTATATGCTTGTAGCAATATGTAATATGAGTTAATAAACAAATGACCACTATGAAACAGGAATACTTAGATACAAGACTTAAAGTACCTATACGTGAGTTTCTCATACCTGCTGTGAGCATCGCTGACGGGCTGGTGGTACAGAAAGACCTTTGCGTTGCTTTTGGCCCAGTGGCTAGCCATCCTCAGACTGGGACAAACTATGAAGAGATCCCTGTAACACACACACACACACACACACACACACACACACACACAGCCTTCATTAGTATTAGATGGAGATGCTGTGAGGTCACTGCGCTGAGGTGAGCCTCACCTGGTGGCGTTGTCCAGTGCTCTCGAGAACAAGTTGTACCCGGCGGCTGAAGGACTGTGATCCAGAGAGTAGAACCAGACTGCCACCTCCTTCAGCTGCTGATTTCCTGTCACACCACCCAGTGAGCGACTTAAAGCTTCGTAGAATGTTGTCTTTCCATCAGCACGACCATGCAGGGCCTCAAGGTCCTAAACTCAGAGGGACGCAGAGTTAAGGGTGAAACAAACTAACCTCCTAAAGGACCTCCTAAATCCTTCACACCTCTCTAAAGAAACAATTTCTAAATTCTGTTTTATCATCCAAAATGTCTCTAAAGTCTAAACTGTGTTAATGTGTTTGACATGCTAATAAATACATCTTAAGTCATCTTTGTCAATCAAATGCAGATGAATGAGATGAGATGACTTTAACTCTGGAACATTAAAAGCTAGTTTCATTTGGTTTTTAGCACTTGGCAACTATGCAGTTGACCAAAAATACTTTGGTAACATGACAAACATGAGAAAAGATTGACATATTGTAACAACATTAACTGGAAAAGAATGGAAAGAAGGTGTACTACTAATGGAGATTGAACCAGGAACCCTCTGCTTCCACGCCCAATCCCCTAGTGAGATAGCACCTCCCTCCTTGAGTTTTTGAGAACAGACAAACAGACCAAAGGTGGAGGTTGGATACAAGTATCTGGGACTCCCAACAGTTGGTTAGAACTGATGAAGCCTCTTGGATGAGAGACAAAATGTCTTCGTAAAACTTAACCAGTCCAGTTGCTTCTATTCAACTAAGAGAATTACCATGACCTGGATGACTGAGGACCTTCACAGACATAGACCAAAGGTCAGATAAATGTCAGCAAAAGCAGGAGGTCCATGGATACAAGAAGGGAACTTGTTAAGAACTTGTTAAAAAAGGAAAAAAAACGATTTGTTGATAATCTTTCCATGATGGCTTCACAGGCCTCTGAACCACTCCATTGGTCAGCAATACCGTTGAGTGACCTCTGACCTTCAGTCTGCGAGCTCGACTGATCAGGCCGTCATGTTGTGAAGTTCCAATCAGGAGGTCGACTCTGTGAAATGATGATGTGTTGGTGGGCTGATGGACTGGGGACCAGGACTGAAATGGACCACTAATGGCCAACAGCTGTGCCACACACACACACACACACACACACACACACACACACACACACACACACACACACACACACACATCCACGCCGTGAATACAAATATATTATAAAGGATAGGGCGATAAATGGAAAGCTTGTGGTGAGTCGACTTTACTTTGGTCTGAGCCGTGTTCAGCTCACGAGCAGATTTTGCTCTGAGGCAAGCGACCATCTCGATGTCATCAGGGCTATTAAAGCAGCCAAGCTCTGTGGCGAGCTGGAGCGCCATACGTCTGGAGGAGGCTGGAGTGTGAAGTAACGACGGAGAGAAAACAGAACCACCCTGCAAGGAAGAAATAGACAACACAGGTCCTGATGCTGGTCTAGCAGGACTGTGGGGCCTCTACTGAGAAGGTCCAACCCCAACCAAGGAGGTGGAGTTCTCACCATCAACAACAAGCGCTGGAACAGTGGTGAGGACGACAGAAGATGAAGACTGGTGATATCGGCTCCATATCGCTCTGCTCCAACTGTCACACTCTGATTGTCCCCACCCACAAGAGAGATGTGGGTGTTAACCCAGTGAAGCACTGCCTCCTGGTCTGACAGGCCATAGTTACCATGGAGACCAGAGGTTCCTGCAGACATATACATTATGGTCTCAGATGTACACAAACACACATAGACACACACAAACACACACACACCTGTGCTGAGGAAGCCAAATGCTGCAACTCTGTAGCTCGCAGTTACCACAACAATATTCCCTACAGCTGCCAAGATGGAGCCATCCAACACTTGAGAACTCTGATTGGCTACCAGGTTGATGAAGAACACAAGGACTGGGACACGCCCTCTCTGTCTCACACATAGGCACGCACACACAGGCATACACACACACACAGGCACACACACACACACACAGGCACACACACAGGCATACACACACACACACACACACACACACACACACACACACACACACACACACACACACACACAGATTCAGTGTTTTCAAAATAAGATGCCAAACAAGGTAGAGTAAGAGTGCTGCATTCTGAAGGTGTGGGGGACTGGTCACCAGTCAGGAGTCACCATGACAGACCCGTTGAGCAGGAGTGTAGATGTTCAGGTAGAGACAGTCCTCGCTGGATGGTGCAGGCTCAGAATCGCCAGGCTGGATACAACTGGGACTGAAGCAGTACACATCGGCTCTTCCAACTGTGCCTCTAAAGGACAGTCGTACAGGTGGGTGCTAGTTCAACTTTACCGGGGCTTAGTCGCGTCCCAGGTTCCTGTCCAGTCAGCAAGCTGAGCTGCTTCAAAGCGAAGTGCTCCTATTGGTGGGCGGGCATAAGGAACCCCCAAGAACCGAAGTACTGTCTTCCTGGCTGAGCCAAGGGCTGTTTCTGTAGCAGCACCCTGCAGAGTTCCATGACCGGGGATGGAGATGGATGTACCCACGGGTGATGTCTCTGAAGGGGACAAGAGACACAGATCAGAATACGCTTAACTTTGCTTCCATACTTGTGCAGATTTCAGATCTGTTTGACTCACCTGTTCTCAGGTACACATGGAAGGCAGGCTCTCTGATGACTAACCTACAGGAAGAGGTGGGGTTGGACGACTGCTGGGTGGAGCTTAGTCCACAAACGGTGGTGTCAGGGTAGAGAACACAGCGAGTGGCCGACTCCACCTGCTTTAATGTCACTGCTGCACAAGACTCTTCTTTCTGACAGGCTGAGATGAGACACAGGTAAACAGGTAGCAGGGGAGCGTCAATTCTCTAATTTAAACATAATGATAGAACTTTAGATAACAGTTACCCAGGAGACACCAATCCCTGGTCTCGTCTGGGTTGGTGGCAATGTCGCGGCTGATGTGGATCACGTCATACGTGGTGACAGATGGGTCAACAACAACCAGTGAATTAGAGAGGAGGCGCCACTGATCCTGCGATACTGAGGCAAAAGTATATGAGTATTAAGAGTGCTGAAGAGCTGCAGGATCTGCTTGTAGCTCTTAAAGAGTAGCACTGGTCATCACAGCAACTGCACAAACTTTACATTAGTATTACTAGCACTAGCTGTTATGCTGCAGCTGTGTGTGTGTGTGTGTGTGTGTGTGTGTGTGTGTGCATGTGTGTGTGAGACCAGTGTGACTGTGCTGCTGTAGAGCTGTAGCGGTTACCATTGTTAGCCGCTGTGCTCAGAGTGAACTCGGGACACAGAGCAGCAGCAGAACTCCACTGATGGACTGAACAGAAAAAATCCTGTCAGTCATTGTGCCCCTTTCTACACAAAACAGTTTACATATAGAATATACATGCTCAGTACCGGGTTTCTGGTACCAGCCCAGCGGTTCTGGTCTGGTCTGCACAGATGGACTACAGTCCTGAGTTCTCCAGGAGCTGGAGTCTTCCTCACTGCAGGTCTGAACCCCCAAACTGATCAGAGACAAACACAACACATCTGACACACACACACACACACACACACACACACACACACACAAACACAAACAGCTGCAACATAAAACAGATTCTCATCAGCAGACAGATTCCGATATGATGGTTCTTTGTTGTTACCATGGTTGCTCATTGAGTTTGTGTCTCGGATGAAGCCAAAACCACGGCAACAAGGATCCTCATCACAGCGCCGCTCACACTGCATGAACCTGATGACATCCATGAAGAGGACAAACTGTAACCAGCGTAGAGGCCGGTGGGCCACAGACAAAAACCAGCAACAACAGTTACAGCCCAGATTTAAGATTGAGGTCAGAACTGGTTCAAGGTGAGTCAGGTTTAAGGTGAGGGGCAGGGTCAAGTGGGAGGGTCAGGGTTAGAGGAGCTGGGTAATCTATTATTCTATGACAGTTCTCATATAATTACAAGTACAAGGATGTGTGTGTGTGTGTGTTGGTTACCCCTCCGACAATGATATAGTTCCTCCCACTCGAGTACGACTCCGAACAGAATAAGAAACCATCTTCTGGAAGGAAACTCTCTCATAGAAACTCTTGATGGGACCAGATGCATTCACTGAAAACACACACACACACACACACACACACACACACACACACACACACACACACGTTGTTTGTATTCAGAGTCAGGGTTATGGTCAGAGAGATGTGAGAAGATAAAGAAGCTAAAATTAAGATCATCTTTGATCGTCTTCATCTTTGGCAGATCTTCCTACAGAAACTGTAAAAGTACCTCAGACATTTGCTCAAAATGATTTTTTTATTCAGGTGATGGAGGTCGGCCGTGAGCCAGTCCACTACCCTGACCTGTCCTGCTGTAGGTGTTTTTAGGAGCTGTGTCCAGCACGAGGCCACAGCTTCGTCTCAGAGGGTCTTCATAGCCACCACACTGGTGAAGGTTAGGGAAGAGCGAACAGCTGTGGAACTGAGCTGAGCTGGCATCTCTGAGGTCAGCCACGGAGCAGCGAGGCTCTTCATCACAGCCTGAAACACACACACCCTATTACAAGCAGTCTGTCAGACACACATGCACACATAGAGCTGCTCGTGGTTCTTACGTGAGAGACACCACAGCAATGCATGCTGGGAGTCAAAATGGTTCTTGTGGAGCCAGAACGAGAGCGAGGGGTGTTTCCTGTTAGGGTTGATAGTGACGTCGTTCTCTGACACCAGCTGAAATTTCTGCTTGATGGAAGCTGAATACACACACGCACACACACAGTCACTTATGTGTCAGCTGTAGGTACTCGTGTTTCAGAGGGATACTAACCATCGGGCGGTGGGCTGAAGTCTGCGAACCCGGAGCAGGATGAAGAGGCTCTGCCCTCATCTGCATCTGATGAGCAGGATTTTACTGTTAACTTCTGAATTCAAATTAAAGTTCAGGTAAAATTTCCTGAAAATTCCTGTGAGTTGTGACAGTTTTAGTGATGAATGAACAACACAAGATAAACTGGTTATCAGAATGAAGTAATAATCCAGCGACACACAGGGCGGACAGCGTCCACGTGCCTGGGTTCAGGTACACAGCCTGGAAACTGATGATGGAGGCCTGGTAGTCCTGTGTCTTCATGTCGGTGGACAGTGCTGTATCTGCTAGATGGACAACAATAGACAGGAAGTTATGAGTGCGGAGGAGACGTCGCCCCCTGAATCGGCGTGAGCTGTCTTACTGATTGTGAACATTTGTCCTCCAAAGTCAAGCAGAAAGCTCTTCTCCTGCTGGTTGTATCTTAGCCCTGCTCCACAGACACGACTGGCTGGTCCCCGTCCAGTTACATCCCAGTCCCCTTCCTCACACATCAAGACTGATGGAGATCTCAGCCAGCCACAGAACAGGGAGCCTGAGAGGACGAATCCTCAATCCATCACTTCTCTTTCATGTCTTCATTCTCTATGTCACCTAACAGTCATGTGATGACTTTTGATTCCATCATTTTCGTAACCAACCTGATTTGAGGCTGTTCTGATTGATGATGTATCCATGGCAACAGGTGTCATGGCGACAAGTATCCTGACAAAACCGGTGAACGTCAGATAGTGAAGTCTGTCTGGAGGAAAACACCCACGTCCTGTATACACCTGAGAGCACCTTCATCATGCTCATCTTCACATAGCTCTGTTGTTGTTGCCGTGACAATGGGAACTCTTCCACTGACACACACACACACACACACACACACACACACACACACACACACACACAGGGGTTATTCTCCTACTGCTGCACATGGAGCTGCTCTGGGAAGTCTACCTTTCTTCGTGATGACCAGTACACCTGAAGCTCCACCCCTCACTCTGGGAAAACAGCTCAGCCAATCAGAGCGCTCAGCCTGAGGATTACCCAGAAAGCCTCTGGTCTGGAACCAATCAAATACATAAGAATCCAAATTCATTATACTCATAAAATAAAATACATCACATTTGGATTTTTTGTTAAACAAGTGAATGTTTCATATTCCATAAAACAACCTATGACAAAACAAAAACGAGACAGAAATGAAAGGAATCTAGAAAGTCTATAAAATGGAATAAAGAGAACTAATTAAATGATAAAAGACATATAAATAAAATAATAAAAGACAGAAAGTTTCTAAAGTTTGACCAGAAGCAAGTCCAGATGTGAACTAGATGGAGACACAACTGGAGGATGTGGGGAAATAACTCAAGAGACAAAGGTTTTCTCCTGACAGGGTCAGCTGTGATGTAGACAGTGTGTGTGTACCTGCTGGGAAGTGTTGCAGTGTGTGTTCACAGTGTGTGTGCTGTAGAGTTCACACTGGTTGTGGAGATTGAACAGCGCCACGTGGTGGCAGGAAGGCTCAACTGCACAAGCTGACTCAAAGAGCAGAGAACATATGACCAACAAATGCACAACACATAGAATATCACAGATACATGACTGACAGTTACCATGGAGACAGTTGCTTAGGTCAGAAGTCAGGGTTTGTAGAACTTCAGCATCTTCAGCTTTGACAATCACATCAGATCCAGAAACAACCTGAAACTTTCTGAAAACTGTACGTCACACACACACACACACACACACACACACACACACACACACACACACACACACACACACACACACACACACACACAATTTAGGGCTGGGGTCACACAACATTAACGATTGTTTTCTGGTCTGGTTCTAGTCTGATCTTGTCACCTGGTTTTAATTCTGAAATCCTACAGAAGATTTTATTTCATTAAATCCTAAAAAATATGATGATTTATTAATTAAAGTTGGGCTATTATTGGGCTCTAAAAATCAAAGACAGAACTAGTGCTGCTACCTTTCTGAAATGAAAATAAGGGATGGAGTAGTAGTAGTATAAATGTATAAGATGGGACACATCTTTTAGTCCAAATAAAGGACAGTTCCATATTTTAGGGAAGGGTAGCAACCCAAGTCAGAACCCTCTTTAACATTAACAAAGAACCCTCTTTAACATTAACAAAGCTCCCTTTTCAGATGAGTCAGCAGCAGTTAAATATTCAAACACTGATGAAAAGAATTCCGAGACATAAAGTTGGACAAATGGCACATGACCACTTACACCATCAGCTTTGACCTTTCACATGTGTTCACATGTGTTGGCTGCCTTAGTTTTGTGCTTCGTTTTTCCTTCCTAGGATTATGGGATTAGGATTAAGGTCGGGTTAGAGTTGGGTAGGTTAGGATAAGGTTGGGTTTGTTAAATGCTTCTTTGAGATTTCTTTTCCCTTTTTGATCCAAATTTTGAGTTTGTTCTAACTTGGATCAAATGTTTATGGTGGTATTGAAGCCACCATCCATGGTTTTCCTTCTGGGAAGATTGTGTCCATTCCCTTCGCACTGCAGGGTGCAATACCATGAGTACGGTTTTAGAAAGCTGCTGTGAACTTTGGTTGATCTTGGTTTATAAATACATGAAACATACTGTGGAATAGTTTTACAATACATAATACTGTTACGCTGTTCCTCATTTTCTGCAACTACTCAAGGATTAGGCGCTAAGCTTTTACCTGAGCAGTCACCATCAGTGAGAGCTTTGTCACTGTTGGTCCAGTCAAGCGCCGCCCCCTCACTGCTGACACACCTCCACCTGCCAGTCAGGACATCAGGTTGTGCTGGTAGGAAAGCACCGTTTTCTGAACAACGTAGTCCCCGCCTCTGGCAGTCTGTCACACCTGAAGCAGGTAAAAACACCAAGAGAAGAGTTCATACCTGGACATCTAAATCATGAACCTGGCTGAGCTGGCGCACTTCTGTTAGCTCACACTGACTGACAGATGAGGCGCCAGCAAGGGAGGATCCCCTGGGACACTTGTGGCAGAAGTCCCTCCCCTCCTCATCCTGATAGGTCCCCTGTGGACACAAAGTGCACACCCCCTCTCTGGACATTGTCCCAGCGGGACAGATGACTAAGGAAAAAGGGTTAGGGTTAAGAAAATGCAGAGTCACTGTTTGTCTGCTGAGTCATCATATGCCACTGGACCAACACTTACGGCAGCCTGTGCCATTGACATCCAAATGGTAACCATGGGAACAGCCCAAACTTGGTGTGTTTACTGAAAGCAGCTTTGGTGGTGACGTCAGCACAGACTGGATATTACCCATAATTCCCTGAATACTTTGCTGAAGACTGGAATCATTCAGAAATTGACCTAATGAGAAAAAAAAAGAATCCAGATCAGACAGAAGTTCAACCAATCAAAAATTATTTTTTTTATTGAAAATGATCACGAAGAATGACCCATTCCATCCCACAGTGATGACCTGATGCACCACTGCCAGAAGCTATTCGTCAGAATTACTCAGCTACGTGAATGTAAACCTACAATAAACACATTCAAAAGAGCTGAATTATGAGAACTACCAGCTGTGATTATGCTCATTCTCATTTATTTAGTCTCAACAATTTAAGAGACAAGAGGCATGTGAGGAAAGTGATTAGCAACATAGGAACAATTTAGTCAGAGGCAGAATGATAATCTAAACACAACCAGGGAACCCATCCACAGCATCCTACACGCCTTGGACTGTTGTTATACTAATGTCGACCAATCAGATGACGGTTCGCAATGAATATTGATGAGATTGGCAGACTGACCCTACGAAAATCTCTCACCACAATACAATGGAGAGTAAACGAAAGCAGCTGCCGTCTTTGTTTAAGTCAGTTTGACTGCTGTTCTTTGCTTACTGATGTCATGGAGCTGAGGGAGGTCACACGTTGGTAGATCAGAGAGGCGGGCACTCCAGGTGACCTTTAACCTGAGTGTGTTGCTGTTGTCACACTGCAGATCCACTGATGAGTCGTCGCACAGTGACACTGAGCGTCCAGACACCGGAAGCTACACATATATACATTTAGTTTGTAGACAGTAAACACGGTAGGAACTAGAGTAAATAATAACTGAAGAAGCCTGGGATAAGAGGTTCACACTCGTCTTCTTACTCTATAGAATACAGTTAGTGACGTGTTGTTTGTGTTGCTGTGTTGTGTTGATCCACTATTACTCTTCACCTGAGCAGAACAGAGACCTCTGCTGGTCATCAGGTGGACCAGGGTTGCCTGCAGACCGCCGATGTGAGAGCAGGCTGAAGGTAAAGACCAGAGCTGAGAAGATGAAAGCAACTGTAGAGGCTGAGACACTGCCCACGCGCACGCGCGTGCACACACACACACACACACACACACAAACACACACGTTAGCAATTCATGAGGTTTGACTTCTTATGGTTACAAAAGTTGGACTGTCTTACATTGACAGGCTCCACCCACAGGTTTCTGCTCGCCGTCCCATTGGTGACGTTCTGTATCACAGACAAAGCCACTGAAAGGCAGCACATTGTGGTAACCATGGTGACAGATTAGGTTACAGCTTTGATGACTGTTGGTCACTGGCTGGCACACCAGTGTCCCATGGGTCAGGGTGGAGGTGGGACAGAGAGGAGCTGAGGGAGGGAATAGCAGTTTTTGACCTTGACTGAGTTAGGGTTAGTGCTCATCTGGTCACACACTTACAGTCACATGATGGCGTCTGTCCCGTCTGATGAAGAGTCCGTGTGCCACCCACTTCCTGTCCATCCTCAGACACACACCAGCAGGAAGTAATGTCACACTGCAGTGGTAGGAAAGAACCATCGGGGTGACACTGGGAAGCCAGGAGTTGACATCTGCTGGGACCTGAACACACCACAGAGTTCAGAGTTCAGGACAGTTTAAGGTTGAGGTTAGAACTGGGCTTAGGTCAGAGCGTGTGTGTGTGTGTGTGTGTGTGTGCGTGTGTGTGTGTGTGTGTGTGTGTGCGTGTGTGCGTGTGTGTGTGTGTGTGTGTGTATACATGTGAGCTGTCCTCCTGGACTCAATGTTGCCATCTGAAGCTGCTCTCCGTTCTGAGGATTCACACACCAGCCTGCAGCCCCCCCTGTCTGCACAACTGAGAATGTACCATCCTGAAGAACACAGGAGCGGTGTGAGGCTTTCTTCATTTAAACAGTGTTTGACGGGTGAACACGTGTGTATATGTGTTCCTACCTCCTCACACTGTGGACTGTAAGATCTGTTGTTGACGGCTTTCTTCCAACCAGACAGAAGCATATGTGCTTGAGCTCTCTGGCATTGAGTCAAACCTATCAGAAGCAGGAGGTATATACACACGTATGTACATATATTTATACACACACACACACACACACACACACACACACACACACACACACACACACACACACATATAAATATGATGTGATGATATTCACTTCATTTGCAAAGTAAGGACATTTCAGGAGAGTGAGAATGTCATGGGGGAGGAACTACTGACGAAGAAGAACAAATGTGTGTGTGTACATAATATCAGTCAGTTCTCAGCTTTTTTCTCACATTTGGGGCGGGGGTCTGAACGGCTGCTCAGTGAATCAGGGATGTACTCTCCATCTTCATCTACACACCAACACTGACCTACACACACACACACACACACACACACACACACACACACGCACAGTGTTCAGAAAGGCCTTCCCTTCAAAAACTGTCACTATCAAATGTCTGTATGTCTGAAGTTTTAATTACATTTAATTTTAGATTAGATGTATTTTATCTTTGTATGTAAGATGAACACTATTAGTATTTATTAAAAGAGACCTGTGTTGTGGTAACACTGTGTTTTCAGCCAGTTTCCTTCACCATCACACTGCGGCACAAACGGCTCATATGAACGATGGTGAACAACTGAAAAACAAACAACAGCACATGTGATCATTCTTTACATTCAGAGCAAGTCTCTGATGTCTCTGATGGTGGAAGATGTTGTCGACGGAAAGAGTATTTTTTCCAGCCTTCCTGGACACTGACTGGAGAAAGCAGCCAATCGCAGTGCAGATCTGGAGGAGCCCAACAGTCTGCTGGTGACCCTCAGCGGCTCTTCTGATAGGTTCATCTGGAGCTCATCTGAGGTCATCTGAAAAACGGTCGCTAATAGGAATCCGTATCCCATAGGGTGGTGGGAGGAGTTGGAGAGCGCGACCATAGTCGCCACTTCCTGTTTGAATGCGGTGATCTTAGCCACGGCCTCAGAGCAGCGACCTGCAGGCGAGAGCGGCTAACAAGTGAGCAGCTATCATAAGATGGCGTCTGATCGTGATTGGCTGAGGATGAAGGTGTCTCACCTGTGGAGGACACCTGACTCCTCTCTGGACCTGAAACAAACACAAGCAGCATGTGAGCAATGATCTGGACACTTCCTGTCTTCCTCTGCTGCTTCCTGTCCAACATGGACGATGGTGAGCCTTCCGTCCCTCAGCGCCCACTGAGCCTCCACCTGATGGCGTCCTGATGTTAAAGTAGTCGAACCCTTGAGCCTCAACCATCGACCCCCCCACCTGCTCATCCCACTCCCACAGGACATGATGTGATATCTAAGAGCAGGACAGTGATAAGCCCCTCCCCTTTCTCAGGACAGTGATAAGCCCCTCCCCCCTCAGGACAGCGATAAGCCCCTCCCCCTCCTCTGCCATGATCTTCAACCTCTGGTTTGTCAACCTCGGAGGTTCGGTTCCAGCTAGATGGAAAGAACTTTAAAGAGAGAAGGAAACCTAAAGTCTTCTCTACATTTGATTTGTGATACTTGTGAAAGTCAAGTTGGTGAGAATCAGATTCATTAGAAGAGATCAATTTAAAAGTCCACAATCTGACGATCACATCTACTTGTTGAAGAAGACAGTGTGAGCTTGTGGTTCTTACAGCTGACAGCGCCCCCTGCTGGACCCACAGTCTGTCCTTGGCCATTGACACAGAAGCAGTGTGAGGCGACGCACTGCAGCGGCAGGAAGTCTCCGTCCTCAGAACACGCTGGGACATAGACTTGGGTCCCCGCTGCCGCGTTGGCTCTCATTTGCAGAGCACGTGCTTTCTGCCGCTCGCAGATGGACGGACATCGAGGTGGGCGGCCTGCAGTACGGGACCCTGACACCTCGTGACCTTGGGAATCGACGCACCAGCATTCACCAGCGTCGCACTGAACCTCTTGGAAAGCGCCACTGGGTGTGCAACTGGGAAGGAAGGTGGGATGCTTCGTGACTTCAGAGCAGGACCGCAGCAGAGGGGCAAGAACCTGGAGATGCAGGACCATTGGTATCTGTCAGTCAGGGTCAGGGTCAGGGCCAGGGTCAGGGTCAGGGTCAGGATCAGGGTCGGGGTCAGGGTCAGGGTCAGGGCCAGGGTCAGGTTCAGGGTCAGGGCCATGGTCAGGTTCAGGGTCAGGGCCATGGTCAGGGTCAGGGTCAGGGTCAGGGCCAGGACCAGAGTCGGACAGACACTTCCACTTACCTGCTCAGGACGGACGAGACCACCATGACCACTCAGTGCATCCTGCAGGCCCAACAGGACGGCCTGGTCTCCCAGAACTCTGCTCACAGTCTCAACCAGGACGCTGTCCCCCTCCCCAGAGAGCCGGGCCACGTCAAACGATCCTCGGCTCCCCAGCGCCCCACTGAAGTTGGACGAAGCTAGCTCCTTCAAGAACTTCCCCCCAAACAGGTTTTCCTGGAGCCGACGGTGGGGCGACTCAGACAGAGCCTGCAGAGCTGCAGCCGCCGAGGGGAAGAGCCCTGCAACCACCTCCACCAGCTGGGACAGAAAGAGAGGCAGGTCCAGGCCCACCGGCAGGACGGCCCCGAGGGTCTGCACCAGGCCGGGACACCAGCTGGACCTTCTGTCAGGAACGGAGCTCTGGAGTGGTGCAGGAGAAGAAAACAGGGAGGAGACAGCCTGGAGGAGCAGAGATGGACAGCTCTCCACACCCACACCTGCTTGGGTAGAGGAGGAGGAGGAGGAGGAGGAGGAGGAGGTGGAGGTGGAGAGGAGAGGAGGAAGAGAGGAGGAGAGGAGAGGAGGGAGGAGAGGAGAGGAGGAGAGGAGAGGAGGAGGAGAGGAGGAGAGGAGAGGAGAGGAGAGGAGGAGAGGAGGAGAGGAGAGGGAAGGAGGAGAGGGAGGGAGAGGAGAGGAGAGGAGAGGAGGAGAGGAGAGGAGGAGGAGAGGAGAGGAGGAGAGGAGAGGAGAGGAGGAGAGGAGAGGAGGAGGAGGGAGGAGAGGAGAGGAGGAAGAGAGGAGGAGAGGAGAGGAGGAGGAGAGGAGGAGAGGAGAGGAGGAGGAAAGGAGGAGAGGAGAGGAGGAGGAGAGGAGGAGAGGAGAGGAGGAGGAGAGGAAGAGATGAGGAGTCAGTGGATGACACGGGTGCTCCACCAGAGCAGCAGCAGCTCTCACTCACTACAGTCCAGGGCGTCTCCTTGCCGTCGTGACCCAGGACGTTCTCGTCCTGTGGGGTCAACACACCAGCACTGCCCCCCCTGCTGACACTGTCTGGACACGAAGGCTCCTCCAGACTCACAGGATGGCACATAAACGCTGAGAGCTTCGGCTGCTGCCCGCCGCTCCTCTTCACAGGAAGACGGACCTGCGGGACAAGCTGGTTCAGGACCTCTGGAGGCTCTGCTCTGGTGGAACCTCCACGTTGGTGATTACATCTGAAGTGGCCAGTGATGGCGAGGCGAACCGCCAGCAGCCTCCTCTGAAGCACTCTGTAGATGTTGCTCTGAGCGAAGGAGCGAGCAGGCCCATGAGCGACCACAGCTGAGTCGTACACTTCAGACAGGAGAAGTTCCAGCCCTGCACAGGGGGGACAGACGGGTCCGGTGGGGGGACAAGAAGTCACACCTGTGGCCTGAGACGGCCTCTGATCATTTAGCTCCAGTTTGAAGGAGGAAGATGAACGCAGAGGTCATCTTCGCTGAGCTCGGTACCTGTGTTAAGCTGCTCCCTCCCCCGACTGTCCGAACAGAAGCAGTAGGCCGAAACCTTTGGGAACAACTTCCTGAAACCACTGAATGTCTCAAAGGCTTCTGGGAAGCTGAAATATCCATTCAAACACAAACTGGAATGAGGCGAAGAGACGGAGGGGCTGTTACGCAGGTCACCTGTTCAAGTCACCTATTGAAAAGGGTCATCAGGTCAAGTTGGGAGCCTGTAGTGGTGTTGACGAAGACACACTGGACTGGGAGGAAGCGGCCATTTTCATCGCACTGAGGAGGCGTGTGGGGGCCGGAGCTATGGAGGAGACGTCTCGATCTGACCTCACAGCTACCAGGACCTACAGGTCAAAGGTCATCAGGTGAGGCTGGGCCACCCAGGAGACATGCTCCCGTCATCTCGTTGACAATACAGCAGCAGTGGCGTTACTCACAGCGCAGCGGCCTCCTGCTTTGTCTCGTACCGTACAGCTCCATCCCGTCCTGGTCAACACACCAACACTGGCCCCTGCTGGGATCACACTGAACCTCCTCAAAGAGTCCTGAAGGCGAACACTTCAGGAGAGACTGTAGCTGGCAAGGAGACAGGCCTGTACACACACCATCAGGTGACTCACAATCAGAGGAACACATAGAATAATAACAGAGGGGTGTTCAAATGCTCACATAGCTACAGAGGAACGAGGTAGGGCATGCATCGGCCAACAGCAAAAATAAGGGCTGTAGCTGTGATTGTTTGTGAGGACATACAGCCGTAAAGTGTTGTTGTTGACGACGAGTCAGATGACCTAGTAATGTAGCATGATGTTGACCACTCGCAAACATATCCCATCTGTAATGTACATTATTAATGATAGTGTATTATCATCATTCCACACTCTGGAAATAAGATAGTTGCCCTTGCACATGTGGGATGATCAAACGTATGACAAACATGTGACAAACATGTGACTTCATCACCTGACACCAGAATATGAACATGAATATGAATATAATAGTTGTTGGTCTCACAGAGTGGTGCTGAACTGTTGGTTCGAGTCCCAACGACCTCTTGACCTTCAGCATTTACACACCAACACTCTTGACCACCCATATTGCACTGCACAGGTCTGTATGCATGCACGCACACACACACACACACACACACACACACACACACACACACACACAACAGAGTTATACACAACTGAAAACAACTAGAAATGTGTAAGTATGTTGCAGACACAAACCTGAACTTGCCATCTTCTGCACAATGAGGAACGTTATCCTGTTGCCTAGCAACAGCCACACTCCTGAGGAGCTCACATTGGCTCAGACTGTCTGATTGCAGACTGTACTCTGAATAAAAGAAAACAAATCAAGACATCACCAACACTCATCATTAAAAACGGAGAACAATGCTGTTTTTATGAAACGTTCTTCTAGTCTTATTCACCCTTTCACCTTCATGGTAACACAACCAATCCGCATTTAGAATCAACTTCTTTGTCAGTGTCCTGCTCATGACAGCATGACATCACAGCTGAACTACAGGTGAACTACAGCTGAGCTAAAGCTGAATGACAGCTGAGCCACAACCAAACTACAGGTGAACTACAGCCAAGCTACAGCTGAGCTACAGGTGAATGACGGCCAAACTACAGCCGAGCTACAGCTGTCTGGAATGTCTGTGATTCTGATGTGGTTTAGCTCAAATAAACACACACTTCTCTGAGCACATTCACCAGCTGAGGTTTGGTCAGAACACAAAATGATTTCAAGCATTTTGAAATCAAAGCTGCTGCTTTTTGGAGATGATTGGAGAAGGTAGCTCACTCCAGACAGGTTTGCTTACCTGAAGATCTGCCCTGCAGGAGCTCTGGCCAGCAGACCAGGAAGCAGGTGATGTACAGCAGCCAGGTCATTGTCTCCGTGGTGACCATGGCAAACAGCTGCCTTTTTATACAGCATCAAATTTGCCGAGTCATTGTGTTGAAAAGCACCTTCAGCTCTTGTTGCTCCTCTTCCTCCTCTCCTGAGCACTCATCAGAGCAGCACGGTGGAACTGCGAGTTCTCGAGCACAGGTGAGGAGACAGCTCAGGAGCCGTGGAGGCCTCTGATTGGAGCGTTGAGGAATTTCTGCTGATGTGAATCCATCTGAGGACAAGGTCTGACCCAAGGACACCTTTCAGTTTGGTATGATAACGTATGTAACTCCTTAGCACTTCAACAGCATACACCCTTGTAAAGAGGCTTACCTCAGCCTACAAGGTTGCAGGTACAAATCCCGGCAGGTACCAGCTGCTGCTTAACTGATAATTGCAGAGAAGAAACGGCACATATGTGACCAGAAGACCAAGATGACTGCAGTGACTCCAAGGTCATTGGGTCGATCCCAGACTTTTGAACCTAACCTTAACAGAGTTAGGTTTAAAAGCCGCTTCTTCTGTGCATAACCGTTTGGCTAAACCTCTCATGATCGTGTGACATCCTGGAATTTTAACTCAAGAGGAAAAGCTCATGAGCACAGCCACCTTCATCGCTGGGAGCAAAAAGATCCGGACGTCTTCATTGGTTCCGACCTTTATGCTTCGAAGAGAACACCCAGTCCAGCCCCAGGGTAGATGTGTAGATGTGGGTAGATGTGGAAGTGATCCCTCTTGTTGGACCCCCTACAAGCCTAGAGGTCCTCAAAGGAATCGCTGCATGTGACAGATGTAAAATATGTCTTTACACACCTGCACTCCAAATAACATTTATAGAGAAAAGGTTGAAAAGTACAGCTTTATGTCCAGACATAACACCAGCTCAAATCTAAATAGGAGCTACCCCCCAGGATTAAATAAGATTTCCCCCACATTTACACCTGTAGTCATGTGATGCCAGCGACAGGTTTTATTATGTAACTTTATTGACAGCATTATATGAATATAAACAGACATCAGCTCCAAAACACAATATTTCATCCTAAAATGTTTTGAGATCAGAAGCTTTTATTCGAATTGTGATCAATTTTCTGTCAACTATTCAACCTAAATTAAATGCTAGTGGCTTTAAATCAGTTGGGAGGATGACGGGACTAAAGTGACCAAACATGTTCCTCAAAGTAAACAGCGCCACCTCCTGGGCTTATCCACTGTCAAAACGATCTAATGCGTCACTAAATTATGACTCGGAACCTTCACTCGCATCACAACGGAGCCAACAGGAAGACTTCCCATGCAGATGTGACACATGGTTATTTGCATACAGCCCGCCTGGTAAAGGATATCATTTCCTGTTACTGTTCAAATGTGGAAATTTAAGGCTAAAGTTGATATTGAAGACAAAGATGGATAAAACTGAAAAGATCACAGATTAACACAAAAAGCTGATGGGACATCCTGTACTTCGATCACTCTGACCAAACTTCCATACGGTTTAGAAACAGCACTTGCTCGGTGGGGGCATCGGTTTCACCTTTGTTGGCATGAGAATGGAAAATAATTCCACCTCAGCCGTCGTTCAAACACACGTAACAACACAAATCTCATTCTGCTGCAGCGGCCGGATTTTTGAGTGGCTCCTTCTCTGGGGGAGGGGCCTGCGTCGTTCCTATGTCGCCATTACATTCCTCCTTTGTGTCCTGCTTGAAGGGGAACCCCTGAGTCTTCAGGAACAAGATGATGTCAGCAAGAAAGAACATAGACGCCACAAAGCCAAAGACCTGTGGGAGGAGAGGAGCAGGTGATGATGGAAGTGATGCAAAAGGAGAAGCAGACAAAGGAGTGTGACGGTTGACTGACCAGGGCGCTCAGCTCCAGACCACTGCGGCTGTTCTCTGCAGTAAGAACGATGGAGGAGATGAAGAAGAAGAACGCAATGCTTGCAGAGTACAAAAAATCCTGAAAGAGAAGAAGCATTAGTGTGACTCACATTGTTGATGAAGCATTACTGATATCTGCATACTGAAACAGACTTTTAATCTTTAATCACAGCTGAATTTTCTTTCTTCGTGAATGGAATAACAAAAAACAAACAATATAAATCTAAATCAATCATTTACTGGTCATTAGACCCACTTGGCTACACAAGCCACAACATGGTGATCCCAGGTCCTCCAGCAGAGGGATGAAAGGTGGATGGAACAAGGAGGTGCTAAGGAGGAGCCAGTTAGGGCACTTACCAAGATCTGCCAGCAGGTGATGCTCAGCCAGGTGTGAAGGGGCGTGGCCAAGAGGATGACAAGCAGCAGCGTGAAGAGAAAGGCTGTGCAGCTGACAAACTCAAAGAAGTAAAGAGCCGAGCAGCGGACACAGACACTGACCAGCTCCTCCAGGACGAAGGCCACCAGGGACAGGAGCTGAGAAGCACATCAGGAAGCAGGACATTAGTCACAAGACCCGTACGTTGACCAGAGCTCCTGAGGAGGCCACGACAGTAAACAGTAAAGAAGCCTGCTGCTTGGCTTGGTCTGTTTTGTTCAGCGTAATCATGATGTGTGGTGGGCATCATCTGAATAGAACTAAACTGCTCTGACCTGCTCAAGGGGTTCAGAACCTTCCATCAGCACCGTGTGTCCACGTAGGAAAGCCGACCAGATCCTGACGCACCCTAACCCGAACCCAGATCCTGACGCACCCTAACCCGAACCCAGATCCTGACGCACCCTAACCCGTATCCTGACGCACCCTAACCCGGATCCTGATGCAGCCTAACCTCTAACCCTAACCCAGATCCTGATGCACCCTAACCCAGATCCTGACGCACCATAACCCGAACCCAGATCCTGACGCACCCTAACCCTAACCCAGATCCTGATGCACCCTAACCCAGATCCTGACGCACCCTAACCCTAACCCAGATCCTGATGCACCCTAACCCAGATCCTGATGCACCCTAACCCAGATCCTGAGGCAGCCTAACCCCTAACCCTAACCCAGATCCTGATGCACCCTAACCCTGATGCACCCTAACCTTAACCCAGATCCTGATGCACTCTAACCCTAACCCTGATCCTGACGCACCCTAACCCTAACCCAGATCCTGAAGCAGTCTAACCCCTAACCCTAACCCAGATCCTGATGCACCCTAACCCTGATGCACCCTAACCTTAACCCAGATCCTGATGCACTCTAACCCTAACCCTGATCCTGACGCACCCTAACCCTAACCCAGATCCTGAAGCAGCCTAACCCCTAACCCTAACCCAGATCCTGACGCACCCTAACCCAGATCCTGAAGCAGCCTAACCCCTAACCCAGATCCTGATGCACCCTAACCCTGATCCTGACGCACCCTAACCCTAACCCAGATCCTGACGCAGCCTAACCCCTAACCCTAACCCAGATCCTGAGGCACCCTAACCTGTAACCCGGATCCTGATGCACCCTAACCCTAACCCAGATCCTGACGCAGCCTAACCTCTAACCCTAACCCAGATCCTTGCTCAAGATGAACCTCTGGCCTCCTCCACACCTCCATCATCATGTTGATGAACCTCCTACAACCGTAGCGTGGCCTGCTAATCCAGGCTACAGTCACACTAATGTGAACCAAATAAAAAGGACTTAGGAGGACAGCGCGCTCCTATGAGACTGCTGAAACCAGAGTTTGTAGGGAGGACATGAATTGGTTGGCACCATTCAGAGCTGATGATATGAACTTGTGTTTGGCGATTGTTGCTATTAGGACCGTGTGCTGCTACATTCGCCTCTAACGCGGAGGCTGTTTGAACAGGCCTTCAGTGCCTGGACCTTCAGTGCCTGGACCTGGAGCATATCACATATCACAGGCTGGAGCCACAGCAGCGTTTTCACAGAACGGGAGCCACCAGGAGCTACACCTTCCATCACAGGGTTAGGGTTAGGACGGGTTTCCATGTGACAGACAAGCAAGCAGCGATGCTCCTAAAGCTGTCTGCAACACTCCAGCAGCTCTTCAAGCTCACCCTGCCGCTAGGGAGCTTCTCCTCAGTCTACGGGTCCGAGCCACTGGACCTGCCCTGACACTCATCCTGGAATAGAACCACAGTCTCTTGGTGCTCAGGACACAACAACCCCAACCCAATCCTGTCCCTAACCCAGCAGCATCCCGGGAGCTTTTATGGACCCTTCATAGCGGCACCTTGTGATTATTATTTGGTCTTGATGACTGTTTTAATGTAATTCATCTGTAGACTTAACTGTCACAACATTTCTGAGTGACTAATTGAGTTGAGATGGTTCATCCAAGGTCAGAGAGCAATGACCTCTAGTTCCTCTTTTTATCCAAAGGGTTGCAAAAGTATCAGCAGAGCTCTGAACATCATGTTGCAACACTAAGCGCGCCATGTGGTTACAATGGCGATGCAGCACTTTCACTTCCTTTTTGTGACTTCCTGTAGTGAGTCCAGAGAGAATGACAGGAGACTGGGCCACCCCAGAGCTGAGCAGAGGGTCTCCTCTGGTCTACAACCAGTCTTACTGGACTGGCTTTGTTCAGTTTCCATTTAGACCTTATAAAACACAATGTTTCTAAAAACAACTGCAGAGCTGAGGTGGTAAACACTAAGTCTGGTTTGGGGCCTCGTGACTTGATGTTCACTCATATTTTTGACCAGACTGAACGATGTGTCTTTGAACTCACCACTTCACAAAGCTTGATCCCAAAACGAGGTTTATCCAGATACTTTGAGGGAATGAGGAACCACGAGGATTTAGGGTTGGACGAAGTTGTAGGTGAGTAAACTTGACTTGTCATGGTGGAGCTGGACAGAGAGAGCTGTGTTAGAACATCCTATTTCCCCCAACACCACACAGTCCCCGCGGACCTCATCAGAGTTCTACAAAGACGTCAGGCACTTGACTACGTTTCTAACAGCAAATGTGTGACTTCATCAAAGCACTTCATGATATGTGTGTGCACAAGTCTGGAGGGAGGAAGACGTCTGGTCTCCTTCCACGTGTGTTCCTCTTCATCCTCTCATACACTCTTACTCTTAACCCCAAGTGTTTGCACACATGGATGCACAGTTAAAGGTCAACATCGTTCTTCTACAGTTCTATTTATATTCTCTCATCATCAACTGAAATGATCAAGCCAAACTAAACTAATCTGATCCAATATATAACAAGTTATTAAAATGAAAACAGCCGTTCAAATGGTAGATGACTATCTCCTCTGGATCTCTTTAATCGATAAGGCAATGAAAGCTCGATCAATGATCCATGAACAAGATAGACGCACGTGGAGCCAATAAAAACTAAAATTAATCGATCAGAAGTGCAAGAAGACGTCGTTCTTTCTCTTTGCAGACCATAATCAACAGTTCAAGTCCTTTCGGTCCCACAGTGGTCATTTAGTCTTGAAGATGATTGATTTGCAGACTGATATTTATAGAAGGAAGAAATAGCAAAACAAATTACTGAGTCCAGTTTCGCACTTCAATGAGTCTGTTTGACATCATCTGGCGTGATTATTACAGAACTTTTTTAGCCTTAAATAGTAGTTTCGCAGACCCAGGAATAAGACTAAACGTGAAAAGACTGAACCCACCGCCAACTTTTCCAGACAACGACGACGATGACGATGATGAAGAAGAAGATGATGAAGAACCTCAAACACACTTTTGACTCCCCGCTGCTTCCGCGTGTGTGCTGCGGAGCTTTATTCTGAAAATCAGACGGAAAACTACTCACTTCCGGACCAAACCGCAAACTATCGCGATGTTTCCAAGCGTGATGACGGAAGTCATATTTAGAGTTAATTTTAGATTAAGATTAAGATTAGGATTTATACTTAGATTAATATTAGGATTTATATTAAGATTTAGATTAATATTATGATTTCGATTTAGATTGGGATATAGATTAATATTAAGATTAGGATTTAGATTAATATTAGGATTTAGATTTAGATTAAGATTTAGATTAAGATTTACATTTATATTAAGATTAGGATTTCGATTTCGATTAATATTAGGTTCAGATTTAGACTAATATTAGGATTTATATTAGGTTCATATTTAGATTAAGATTAGGATTTAGATTAGATTCAGATTCAGATTTAGATTTGGAATTAGATTAAGATTTAGATTTAGATTTAGATTTTGATTCGGACTCAGACTCAGACTCAGACTCAGATTCAGATTTAGATTAAGATTTAGAATCAGATTCAGATTCAGATTAGATTTAGATTTAGATTCAGATTTATTTTTAGATTAAGATTAAGATTAGGATTTAGATTCAGATTTAGATTTAGATTCAGATTTAAACTACGTATTTGTCAGATGAGTCCTTTAGTAAAATATATGCTTTGTCAGCACGCTAACATAAAACTGTTCTTTTATTTAATATTAATTGGTAATCAAGTACAGACTAGTTACTACTGTTATAGTAAATGTGGACCAATTTATAAACTGTAAAGACTGAATTTAAATTTGAGTGTGTTTGTGAGGCTGGTGTCAATGTAGAAATGCCTTTAAAATCCACTAATGCCTATTTATCAGTGCTGCATCAACTAAAGGTTAACTGCACATGTGGCCCACATCTGGTGGAAAACTTCTTGCCATACCCATAGTCAACAAGAAGTGCCCGCTTTGTTCCACAACTGGCCCAGACCTGTCTGCTATCTGAATATATATGAATATGAATATATGTGAAGTTACAGTGCTGAGCACTGTCTCTCACAGTAAGAAGGTTTCCATCCCTAACTGTCCTTAGTCAGGAGTGTGTGGTTGCTCGCTCGTCTGTTGGGACTGCGATAAAATAACCCTAACCACCTCTCTTTTTAATTCCACCAATTTAGAGTTATTTTTTTTAAATCTTACAGTTGCCATCTTTATTACTAAAATTAATTTACTTCTCTATTATATTGTTGGTGTTTTAATATTTTTACAGTTTTTAAAACCTGAAACTATTTATTTTTTATACACATTTATAATTTGAGTCATAGTCCAACCCCCAACACTCCCACCCAGCATCCAGTTTTCAAGTGAAGCAAGGCATAAAAATATGAATGTAAAATACCCACGATCAGTCATATTTCTAAAATAAAAGAGAAAGGATTTGTTAGGGGGGCTTTGGGATCAAGGATTTGCTACAGATCTGTTTTTTTCTATAAAATTATTTATTAAATCTTTAGGAACTGCAGAACATAGAGAATTGCTCAGAAACACCAGATACCTCCCCAAAAGAAAGAAAAAACAGCAGTAAACATTTTCCATTTTTCTGTCTCCTTCAGCAAAACAAAGGCAGCATCCGGATAACAACCAGAACAGAGTGAACAGATGCTTGGGTGCTTGTTAGACAGCAAGCACTTGAGACAAAAGACAATGACAGAGTGTGGAGAATCGGGCTAGCAAAGAGGATGACAGTGTGGACCCAGTATGCTGCAAGTACAAGCCCCAGGCCTCAAAGAAGATAGTGAAGAATGCATATGATGGAATGAAGTCCATGATAATGTTGTAATTTTTTTGTTGGGGCAATATTCCAGAAGATCCGGAAGAGCAGAATGTTGATGATGATAATGATGGTGATAATGATGATGGTGATGATGATGATAGTGGTGGTGATGATGATGGTGGTGATGATGAAGATGATGGTGATGATGATGGTGGTGATGATGATGATGGTGGTGATGGTGATGATGGTGGTGATGATGATGGTGGTGATGATGATGATGATGATGATGATGATGGTGATGATGATGATGATGATGATGGTGAAGATGATGACCGTCACATGCACATGACCAGAAACAGTGAGCATAATTACCAGGCTCATCAAAGCAGGAACATATAAGCAAGAGCTGCTTTTAATTTAAGGATTCTTGGTGAATATGAGCGTGTTTGCTATCTACGAGAGAATGGAGGAATTTCTCTAATCTGAAAGCTTAATGTTTAGCAAGTATCTGAGTTGAAGAGAGAAATGGGCTGACAGGATTGACATCTTATAGGTTTGTGTCTGTTGATACCAGCAAGGGGGGCAGACTGCTGCTCCTTCATACACTAAAGCTGTGCTTCATATGTTCAGCCAACAGGAGCTGCTGTAGTCTGCTCCTCACTCCCGTGTGTGTGTGTGTGTGTGTGTGTGTGTGTGTGTGTGTGTGTGTGTGTGTAGCTTCCTCCTCATAAGGCTGACAGTAAGCTGGAGGCTGTTAGAGACTCTCCAGCAGACCGAGGAGGAGCATCAGAAGGATGAGGAGGAAGATATAGAAGATGCTGGTTCTCTGAATGAGGAGCTGATCTCTCAGCACAAACTTTTCACTTGTCTATTCTTGCAGGTCTTTTTCTTCTTCTTGCAGCTGTGAGGTGAGGGGCCATGTTCCATCAAATAAGGAGAGTTTGTTGTTTCATACATTCCTTCATAGTTTTATTCATTAATCCTCTTCATTTTTATTCATGTTACTGTCCAGTAAAGTTTTTTTCTTTATTATTATTGTTGGTTTTACTGTGCATTTCATATATGTGTTGTTACAAGAGGGATTTTGAGCTTTATTGCTTTATTAAACCGAAATGCTGGAAGAGACCCAAAGCATTTCTCTAGCATCTTCACCATGTGTGCTGTGCATGTGATATATGCTGAAAACCTTTTTGGGCTTTGTCAGGGTTAGGGTTAGAAGTTGTTCAAACCACCCACGATATTATGACGAGTCAGAATTGATACATTCTGGATTGTTCAGTGAGTTTATGATGTGTTCGGTGGCTGTGGCCACGTTATGTAAACCAGAATGAGGAAAACTGTGGACATTTCCTGGGGAGACAGTCAGGGTGGAGTAAGACAACCAAGAGTTCAATGCTTGTGGAACATTGCTGCTGCCATGTTGTTTCCCAACGATCACTCTTTACTCATGAAGCTTCTACAATCATGACCTTCATCGATTCGATCGGGGTTCAGTCTCTGGTATCTGTCATGCATTTTGAGACACTAAACTACAACTATGACTCCAAATAGAAAAAAATGAATTGAGGGTAACTAAATAATCAATCAAAGGTTTCATTTCCCAAAGACCTTATTAGTTGGCCTGACCCACAAGATTCCTGACCAGCGTGAGCCATGAGTGACATCTACGAATCAGCAGCAAACTCTCTTGGCTTGTTCAGCGGTGCGTGTCTGACTAAAGTGGAACTCCAAGTCAGCTGCAAGGGAATTCCAGACCGTGATGCTCTGTCCAAACCTGATCCCTGCCTGGTCCTCACCATGCAGTCCTGTGGGCAGTGGATTGAGGTGAGCCTACATGTCCTCTCCGTTGTACTATTATACAGACTCAAGCACATTCAGAGCAAGAAATGTCCTGATCAAAAGAAAACGTTGTTCTGATATTAAATTACCATACATCTTATGACTTAAAGTCTACTTTGAGCCGAACTAGCAGCAGTCTTCTCAACATGACTACATCTCAATCTTCCACTTGAGTTCTCCTGGCAGGTTCATACAGGAAAAGTCCCTTGAGGACAATCCTCTGCATTAATCTATCCAATCTTCCAAAGAAACCAAGTTGAACACCTTCAGGAAGATGTTATGGACGGCATTTTTCCCATACTCACAAACCCTCGTAACTTCTGGGTTTAGAGAGTCACTAGGGCATCCTCCAGAACATGTCAATCTTCTACAGGGTACCCATGTTCATCATCCCATCAACAGATAGAGAAATGTACAGCACACTTTCTAAGGGCTTCTACCATGAATGTCCTCCATATGACAGTAATAACCAGACTTTTATTATTTAGCAGCTCTTTGTCCTGTGTTGTTTTATAGGTGGACCGAACTGAAGTAATCACCAGCTGTGGGAATCCCAACTTCTCCAAGGTGTTCACCCTGGATTTTTATTTTGAGGAGAGGCAGCGTCTTCGTTTTGAACTGTTTGACATCTTCAGTGGCAGCCTTTGTGGTGTGAAACATGACGCCTTCGTTGGATTTGTGGAGTGTAACCTGGGACAGGTGAGTCATGTGACTCTAATGAACACAGAGACCATGTTAACACCCACATTCCAAAATGAAACTAAAGTTAAGCTGCACTTTGATTAAATCCGATCAGACTTCTGGAAAAGTTAGTATAGGTGACTACTTTAGCATTGAATTAATCAGTGTGCTCCTCGGCTCACTAAGTGCTCTTAAAATTCCCGTTTACCTGCTCCTCTCCATTACTACCAACAGCTTCTGCTGCCACAGATTGCTGACTGAAAGTTTTCTTACTGATAAAATTTCTGGATGAACCAGAGATCAGTCCTGGACCTCAGAGATGTCCCCAGCCCGGAACAATCAGTGAACTAATGTTTCCGTCACTGTTGATGATTTATAGACTTGAGGAAAACCAACACAATGCAAATATAAAAACAACAGCCAAATGAATGATATATTATCAAAAGCAAAACATTAAAATAAAAATGTTGCACGTGTGTGTTCTTGCGTAGTGATTACCAGAACACTTTTACTACCAAACTGACATTTCTGATAAGAGGTGACATTTTGGCTAGTCCTTATAAATGACTCATAAAATGGGCTCTTTTAGGTTTAAGACTTGGTTTTCAGGATAAAACAGGGTTGAATTTAAGGTTTGCATAATGTTGATGAGAATCCTCACAAGTGTATGTGTTTGGGCGTCTGTAGATCATTTCACAGAGGAAGCTGTCCAAAGCTCTGCTGAAACCAGGAGGAACAGTGGGGAAGACCATCATCACAGTATGCAGATCTCCAATCGTCTGGAGTCAACACAATTTAGCACTTCATTGATAACAATGACACAAAGAAGTGCATGTGTGTGTGTGTGTGTGTGTGTGTGTGTATGTGTGTGTGTGTAGATAGCAGCAGAGGAGCTGACAGGTAATGACGACTACATTGAACTATCATTCAGTGCAAGGAAACTGGATGACAAGGTAAGAGCTGTATCTGTGTGTGTGTGTGTGAGAGAGAGAGACAGAGAGCGAGAGAGAGAGGCAGAGAGACAGAGTAACTACCACAACTAGCATCACTCTGTGTGTTTGTGTGTGTCTCTGCAGGACTTCTTCACTAAATCAGATCCGTTCCTGGAAATCTACAGACTGAATGAAGATGCCACCATGCAGCTTGTCTACAGGACTGAGGTACAAATACAGACAGGACATCAGCTGTAGGTGTCACCATGTCAGCACAAGTCTTCTTCTCATGTTGTGTCTTCTTCTCAGACTGTCATGAATAATTTAAACCCAGTGTGGAAAACCTTCAAAGTTTCTCTGAACTCACTCTGTGATGGAGACCACGAGCGCAAGCTGCAGGTACTCCACACACACACACGCATTCTCGCACACATGCCCACACAGACACACCTTCATTTTTGCTGGAACCTGGGACTAGACCTCATTTTTTGTGTTATATTCATTTTCTTAAATTCTCAAGCAACATTTCCTTCATTAGTATTTTTATGTGAATCGATCATAAAGAAGTGACAATCACATGCCTGTCTGTCCTTCAGTGCACTGTTTGGGACTGGGACTCCAATGGGAAACATGACTACATTGGTGAGTTTGAGACCATGTTCAAGGAGATGAGAGGAGCCATAGAAGGACGACAGGTAACAGTAACATCACATCACACAAATTAACGATATTTACAATTCCTGTTGTGGTAGAATAAAGTAGGGGGATGTGGGAAATAATGCCAACAACTAGACAGTTTCATCTAGATTACGACCGTGGGCCTTCACCGCCCACCTGTCTGTCGGTCTGTCTGTCACACACACACACACACACACACACACACACACACACACACACACACACACACACACACACACAGTTCCGTGTCTGAGACTATGAATCACACACGTTATTTTGCATCAGAAGCATCATGATGAACATGGAACGGCTCCACAGAACCTGGAGTCTCTTGTTACCAGTTGTAGGAGGAAATTGTGCAGAAATAGTGATGAATAAAAAAATATTCTTTGATTTGAACACTTTTCCTTTAACATGCTATAATATTTATGTTTCCGGGACATGCACAAGGAGAGCAAAATATTCAGGCGAGGTTTGAGATTTTTCTTGCTTGTCTAGGTCACGTGACTCTCCATTCCAGCTGACCACATACACACCAATGTAAAACCACACTTCACAATGGGCGTCATCCCAATGGCAGGAGGGTGTGGTTATGCTTGCTCCTATCTTGTGTACTTACCGAAGCCAAACACTAGAAAACATGAAGGGAGTCAACATGAAGTCCACATAATGAATGAAATTGAGTTTGTTTGTTTGCTTGTTTGTTTCCAGGTGCAGTGGATGTGCATTAACTCAAAATACAAAGCAAAGAAGAAAAACTACAAGAATTCGGGAATCATCATTCTGAACCAGTGCAAGGTGATGTTCAATCACACAGAAGAGAAGCAATACACATTTGTAGAGATTCAAAAACTCTGAAAATGAATCAGAATTGTTTCTGGTTGTCTGGTTTTTGTAGGCATTATATTCTTATCACTGGGTACAAGAGGATGAGGGAGCAGGAGAACAAGATGGTGGCTGGGGTGGGGGGGTTTTCTACTCACAGCATGGCCTTAATGAGCTGATCTCATTCTGTAACTGAGCTGCAGCCAATCACAAGCTGCTGAGACACTGTAGCATACACCTGTGAAATACTGCAGCAAGCAAACGCACCACCTCCCTCCACAATGTCCAAGAATTCATTCTGATGGCACCTCGTGTTTGGCTGCAGTATAACAGTCATCTTTATCCAGAGGATCTAGATCTTGAGACAGACTCAGGTTCAGATTCAGGATCAGGTTGAACTTTTAGATTTAGAACCAAGAAGATTAAAACATAGTTCTGCTTGAGATCTGCTTGGAGGTCACTTGGTCAGTGATTGACAGCTAATCTGTGTCTGCAGGTCATCAAAATGCACTCATTCCTGGATTACATCATGGGAGGCTGCCAGATCCAGTTCACTGTGAGCACACACACACACGTGCGCAAGCACGCACGCGCGCACACATACACACACACAGATATCACTATGGAAACAGTAACCATAGCAACACGGATAGCAGTGCCCCAGTTAAAGAACTAGAAGCTGTACCTGAGTTCCAACCAGTTTAACAATAAAGCTGGTCTGAAGATGGACCCTCCTGTCTTTTTCCTTTTAGATGATTTTGTTAAATAATTGGTATCAGTTTTAACAAACAGATTTTGCATCACCAACTTGTAAGCATACACAAAACAAAGATATATAGCTGTGTGTATCCTTACACTGGTGTCTACTCTCTCCCGGAGACTCTGAGTGTATGAGAGGAGCAGTGAAGATGTAGACAGCACAATGGGATTGTATTTGGAACTCTGTTTATATATATGTAATCTTTGCTCCATTCAGCTTTCTCTCATATCTGAAGCATTGTCCCGTCCTAACCACTGAAACGCACACAGAGGGTCATGTGACCTAGACCCCCACAGCATGAAACTGTGACCAACAGTGTAGTGATGAGTGATGCCTGGTGTCCTCCAAACATGATGGTAGAATTAAGGCCAGAAAGACAGTCAGAGAGTCCTTTAGCAGGGTGTCTTGTATGGAGAAGATGTTTCCATCTGAAGCTCAGACTGGTGGAGCTTCAGAAGATGGTTGACATTTTGGAATGTTCTCTCTTCTCCACACAAGATCCCTGGAGCTCTTTCCACCAGACTGCTCAGTGTCTGGATTTATTCTATATCACAATGAGGGAGACCACATTTGGTTTGGATGGAGCCTTGACTGACTCTTCTACCTACAGGTTGCTATTGACTTCACAGCATCAAATGGAGACCCTCGAAACAGCTGCTCTCTACACTACATTCACCCGTTTCAGCCCAACGAGTATCTGAAGGCTTTGGTGGCAGTGGGGGAGATCTGCCAAGACTATGACAGGTGGGAAACAACAACCTCTTCTGAAACGGGATTCATGACATCAAATTATTGGGGAATTGCTTACAGATGTTTTAACTGTTGTGAGCACTCATTCCTGGACATGGCCAGAAGAATCATCATCTACAGGTTCTGATCCAGAGTTATTTTTAGTTGGAACTAAACCCAAAAATACAAATTCACAGGTTCAAAATGACAACATATAAATCTAACAACGTCAGAACCAGTTGTTCTGACAAACTGATAAATAATTTAGACTTTAGACTTTATAATATTAGAACTGAATCAGAGACCTGAGTCAGTTCTAAGCTTTAACTATAAATATCTACACTGACTGATAATTACTTCAGCTCTCACATTGGACTGGACTGGTACCGTGATGTGTGTTTCCTATTAATTGATGCTGCTACGGAGATTGCAGTTGTGTTTTGACCGTATCTACATAAGACTTTCCTTTGCTACTTTATCGTGAAATATATCTGTAATATCAAGAAGAGCTCACAATAAACTCTTCAAAAGAACCATCAAGTACCTTTATGTCACATGCTCAACTATGACATCCAAAAAGGCTTGTCAGTAGTTACTAACAACCACCTTAAAAAGGCATGTGGTTCAGAGACATGGGTACAAATGGCCTTTAGTTTATCTGTGTAGTCATGCTGTCAGATCTCAAAGATCTCTGTGAGACATACAATGTTTGTAGGGTTTGAAGCACAAGAGCCAAAGAGGAATCAGAAAGTTAATGCTTGCTTGAGCATTTTGTTTTGATGTGGAACTGGAATGAAAGTGTGCTGTCGAGAATGACACCCAGACTGATCTGTAATCCCAACCCTGTTGAAGAACACAGGAGTGACTCTGTTACTTAGTGGCATCAAAAAACTGAATTAAATCCAGTTAATTCATGAACATACTGAGGGCTGTCTGATAACATTTTCCCCTGACAGTGACAAGATGTTCCCAGCTTTCGGCTTCGGAGCTCAGGTTCCTCCAGACTACAAGGTAACTGAATGTTCAGCTTCCATCATTCAGCATGCTCTCTGCCAGGCAGAGAGGATGAAGTGGTTAAATTATACCCTCCTCTCTAAAACTATTTGAGATTTTGTGCATTTTTCCCACAGCTTGGAAACACTTAAGAAAGGAAACTGACTTTAACTCATCAATTTCCACATTAAAGAGAGAGAAAGGAAGAGAATCACAATCATGGAGACAAAGGGTTGATTTTGATCATACTAAATTTAGACTTCATATTGACTTAAACATCTGGAAATGTTTTCTTCCTTCTCTTAACTTCCTGTCAGGTGATCCCTGTTCAACTATGAGACAAAATTAAGCAGACAAGAAATTATCTGAATTAATAAAAACATGCTAACTCACCTCTCCTCTGTAGGTCTCACATGACTTTGCAGTGAATTTTAATGAGGAAAACCCAGAATGTGTAGGTGAGTGTACTGTCTTTAAAATTGAATGGCCAGTTAATAGGTGAACTGTAGTGTTTTATTTAACTGCAGGTATTCAAGGTGTGGTTGAGGCCTACCAAGCCTGTCTCCCCAAACTACAGTTGTACGGACCAACCAACGTGGCTCCCATCATCCAGAAGGTTGCTAGCTCTGCCTCACAGGAGCTCCACACCAAAGAGGCCATGGTCAGACTCTTCAACTTACTACATGTTAGCTTCTACAATAAATCCAACTACTAATCATTCATTACGAAATTACTGACACAAATTGTTTTTTTTTTTACATTGCATCCAGTGTGGTTGTGTGTGTGTGTGTGTGTGTGTGTGTGTGTGTGTGTGTGTGTGTGTGTGTAAGAGAGAGAGAGAGCGTGTATATCTGTAGGTGTGTGTTTTGCAAAATAGACATTCTTCCTACTTCTTGCTAACCCTAACCCTTGGCATTAAGTAGTACATATTGATTTTTGTTACAAAATACATACAAGCCCCAGAACAGCACACAAGTCTGCCACACTTCCAAATCTAGATGCCAAATTCTTTAACTTAACAGCACCAAATCTGAGCTCATGGGAGTGGCACCTAAAAGTTGCTTGGGAAAGTTGGATTTCTACATATTGCTGCCTGTTGAAGCCACAACTTCACCCTCATCCCCCATGTACTTCTGATTAAGTCTCAGTTATCTACAAAATTGTCCTTGCTCCTTGTACTCAGTCATCCATCCACCCATCTTCTACCACCATATTTCTTAGTAGGGGCTGGAGTCTAGACCCTGGGCAAGTTGCTCACTCATCACAGGCATAACATAAGGAAAAAAGAAACATTCACAATCTCCACAATATCCAGTTCATAGCCCTGTTCTATGACATTAATAGATATTTAAAGATTAAACAGATAAAATATTATACGAGTCTCATTGTCAAAATGATTTGCAGAGTTAACACATTTTTTCTGTTTTTTTTTCAACAGCAGTACTTCATCCTCCTCATCCTGACAGATGGCGTCATTACTGACATGGCTGACACAAGGGAAGCCATCGTCCAGGCCTCCCATCTTCCCATGTCCATCATCATTGTGGGCATTGGGAATGCTGATTTCAGTGACATGCAGATGCTGGATGGTGGTGACAGGATTCTGTGTTCACCTAGAGGAGAACCTGTTCTCCGAGACATCGTCCAATTTGTGCCCTTCCGGAACTTCAAACATGTGAGTTCATTGTTAAGACTGAAACAAAACAAGACAGAAAAATGAAATCATTTACTGTAGCACATGTTGCAAGCATGGAATTTTCAGATTTTTCATTGGTATTTATGTGCTGGGCTAGCCCAGAAGGTCATATGACCTAGGCCCCACTTACCCAAGAACATTTTCAGGTGAAAACATTAACACTTCTGTCGTGTTTCAGCTGCCCATTTACATGGAAATGGTGATTTTTCACTTTTTACAATGAGATCCTGATCCTGTTCCTGTCTGCAGGCATCTCCAGCTGCTCTGGCTAAAAGTGTGTTAGCCGAGGTTCCAAACCAGGTGGTGGAATATTACAACAATAAGGGCATCAAACCTAAAATGCCCAGCGAGTACCAGTCTTCCAAGCAATTTGGATCCTGAACTGTTCTTGTTTGTCACTGTCACTAAACAAGGTGCTACATGCCATTTTTTACTTCCTCCAAAAGAAATGTGATGATGCTTTTTACACATTAATTCAGTTTTCTTTCTTCATGCTGTCTACTGAGATGTTGGTCTCTATGCTTGGGCAAACTGGAAATGCAATAACAGAATACGTATTTGTCCTTAACCCATTCCAAACCATGAAGGTGTGTCTTGATGTAATACAATGTGCCAAACTGCACTGACCAGTGCCTTCATGTTGTAAACTTAGAAGGAACATGGACTAACATGTTCAAATACACATGCAGCAGCTTTTATTGAAAGTCGCTTGATTACTGTGACTGTTCAAGGTCTCAAAGTCAGAAGGGGTTAACAATATTATGTAGCATTTTGTTGGACATTTGAAGACATCCTCACTGTTTGCATTGTTTTTTTGTTAATAGTATAATTGTATTGTATAATTTTAGTATAACTACAAAATAAGATGATTATTGGATAGATTAGCATTTATGATCTACTAGTTCAGAATAGCATCAGTTCAGTGAAAGACACCAAAAAGTTGATTACAGCATAGACAAAGTTTTAATAAAATGTGATCTTCCTTATGTCTGTTAAAAAACTAAACGGACTAGATGGCATGTCAGATTAGCATGTTAGAGTAGCAAGATTATCTGTGAAGTGCTCTGTTGATATTTTAGAGAATATCTTTGTAAACCTGTGTCCAAAGGCCCTAAAGAAAGAACCTTTTCATGGTCCACTAATACAACCAGGCACATCAGTATATGTAGAATCCTATATGCAAAATGTGGCTCTTTTCCTTTAGAGTCCACCAGGATTATGACACTACCACAGCAGGGATCACAGAAAGATGCTGGTCTGTCAACAGCTGAAGGCCTTTCAGTTGGTTAGCTAGAGTGAACCGGTCAGAGGAGAATAGATCCACCTCCATCACTCTGTCAGGGTCACCCTGGTCTCCACAGGTTGATGGTTCATCATGCACTATGTACTTGCCTGTAGACAAAACAGTGGTGAATATAGAATAAATAAGGTTTCTGGAGGAATCCTTTTTCTTCATATAATGACATCATGGAACAACAACCACCAGCTCCTTCCGTTAGACCTGAACGTACCAGCCAAACAATGAATGTAGGCCTGCAGTGCTGCATACATTTTCTTAAAGCTCATGGAGATATTTCAAGACTGATTTTGGTAGAAAATGACTTTAAGGACAGACATGCACTGACAGGGTTTTGGCTTTTAAATGCACATCTTACAGATATCCTATGCTGCCAAATGACATCTACATTAGTTTTGTGGATGATGAGATTGTTTGAACGTGAAGTTTGGAGGGAGATCCAGAATAGGATCCCTGCCCTGCCAGTGGATTATGAAGAAACCCTGTCTTCTCTTTTAAAGGAGAAGGAAGGCAAATGAAGTTCCCTTTTCCTTAAATGTTAAGGAATTCACACTGAGCCAGATCTCAGGAGCTGCTAACACTCAGCTGATCCCAGCCCATACCAGTGCCACATCAGTAATACTGTGCAATTGTAAACTGGTGATCTGTAGCACAATCACTTTGCTTTGTAATAATTGTAAATGTAGCAGATTTGCTATTTGTGCTTTCTGTAACCTCTGAGATGGAGCTGACAGATTCGTTTGGACAACAATGACCAACCCAAGCACTACTTGCACTCCTGAGTGTTATGTGCAAGAAATGAGTAGATCAACTCCAGAGCATTAGGGCCTTAAGGTTTCAGAAATCCTTGATCAAGTTTATATGCTTTGGTTGTAAAAAAACATGTTTGTGTCTAGGTTAACCCTAACCCTTTTCTCTGGAGATGTCAGATAAATTAAGTGTTGTTCTGCATGTAGGACTTATCTTTGTTATCGGTTACCTGCCAGTATTCATGAAAATGTGGTGCTGTTATAGCCTCAAGCATGTTTATTTGTAGACATGTATTAAAGCACAACTTGATTGTAACTACCAAATTTCCTGTGGTATGCTGACAGATTCCTTGGGGGGTTCTGCCAGACTGGGAGTTGTTTCTGGTCTACCACTGGGGGTTGTCCTGTGGGTGGCTAGAGGGTCCTGCACCTTGGGGTGAAGCATCCTGTCTGTCTGCCTCAGTCTGGGTGATTTCTGTGGGGTCATGACCCGTGACCTCTCACCCTAACCCTAACCCCCAAAGATTTATTTTTCCTCATCTCAGGACGCTGTGTGCATCTGTGAGTGGATGTCTATGTGACTGTATATGTTTCTGTGTTTCTCTGTGTGCATATATGTGGTAGTGGGAGGGTCGGAGTTTTCTTGGGTTATTTTGTTTTTCTTGACTATATTGATTTGATGTCAGCAATTACCTTCTTAAAGTATTTTTAGATATCACATTTGTATCTTTGTTTGGTGACAAAATTAAAATTTCCCAGGGGAGGCTCGAACACCAGTGGAGTTCAGAAGAATAAAGGAAAAATGAAGTGAGATTGTTAAGGACTTCATTCAAAACAAGTGATTTGTGTTGCTGCTCCCATATATCAATGCAAATTATTGATTTAATCAACCAAGACCAAGAGGACTTTGGGTTTCGGGTTAGAAAAACAGAGGAACCTGCTGCCATGCTAACCTGCTCTCATGAGTTTTATCATGCTAGCCTTGTCTATGATAAGATTAACACCAGATTTACTGGTGTTAATCTTTTTTTTCTGGGCTATCTATTAAAAAAAATCTATCTATTAAAACAAAAGTCAATAAAGAACAGTCATATATGAAAAGCACAACGTAAATGACACACAGAGGGACACAAGCACACACAACAACAAAAAGATTTAAAGTGAATCCTCCAAAGTTGGAACATGGAGGAGAATTGTGGGTTACTATGGCAACAACATCCCACCTCACATGAATGTTGTCAAGGCTGAGGAGCAGTCAGATGAGCCAATCAGGTACTTAAATTTTATGGATGCCCTCTTGCATTTGCGTGCATTTGTAACAGACGAAAGAGAAAACTGGTGAAATGATGAAAGTAGACAGCAAGTTGTGGGGGAGGGGCTGATTTATTTGATTTTAATATTATCACATTTAAACCTTGGAAAATTAGAACAGTGACACTGACAATATTACTGAAAGTATGTGCCTCTGCAATTAGACTTTCATGGGAGATGTACCCTAGGCCTAAGGTAAACAGAGAACAGTTGCAAACATCACTCTTTCTAAAACAGGACGTTTTTCTGGGCTATCTATTAAAAAAAAATGTCAAATTGCGGATTTTTATCCTTGTGATGCTGTGTGGTGACTTTAAATAGGTTACACATAGGTAGGTCAGTGTTTGAAGTCATTTGTAGGGTAGTTTCCTGAACACACCCTTCACCAACCCCATAGTTGTATGCTGATCTGCTGACCTCTGACCTCCTGAGTTTCTGTAACCCTAACCCTAACCATGAATTTAACTGAATACACTAAACAAAAATTCTGAGTTATTAGGGTTACTTAATATAAGAATAATTTAGTTGTTCACCTGTAATAAAAGTACTTTATTAGAAAGCTGAATAAAAACAAAATAAGACATTACATCAAACATCTCTTAAATGGCTGAATATTTAATTGGATACCCTATTTTTCCCCATGTTTGTATGTAATAACAACAATAATGGTACTAGTATTTTATTATTATTATTATTGTTATTATATCATCTGGACTATATCTGCACACAGGTACCCTAGTCAGAGTAGCTGTTGCATCCAGCCAGACTTCAGATGAATCTTCACAGATTTTTTTCTCCAGGAAGTCTCTTAATGGAGAATTACATTGTAATATTAGGTACCTGTCCACAGAAAACTGAACTTCTGGTTGTTTAATGACATCATACGTCAAAGAAACGGTATAAAGTTTTGTCAAGGAAAAAAGCGCTTTGTCCCTTTGACCGTAAAACGTCAGCGAAACGCGCAATCCAAAACATAGGGCGGCAGCTGGGGCTACAAGGATGACCGAAACAGGGACATTATTAACTAAGACAACACATGGCCGCGTCCCTTCGGAGAAAAGTCCGATATCAAATGATATTTCCTAGGCTACATGGCTCTACCTTCTCATCGTATCTCCAGATCTAGTGGTCTTCCTACTCTGTTATTTAGCTCATTTTCTCGATACTTTCAGTCAGTTTATGTCAATGCTGTTTTCAAAGAACGTTAAAACCCAACGATAAATGACTTACACAGGGACAATTTTATCCTCACCCTCCACGTTCATGAGGCAAATGACTTCCATCTGAGAACCAATCAGACTTTGTCGGAAAATAAAAGAAAGATCAATGGAGATCCTCTTTAATCATCAAACACAAGAACATTTAATTGGTTTTAGGCAGTACAACTGAATTGTAATATACACTATTTGTGTGTGGCCATCAGAAAAATGACGGGTGCTTTGTTGGATTTTCCCTGGGTAGAGGACAGCATGCTTCAATGTTATCACAGTCCAAATCCCAGTCAAATTATATTGATTATCGACGAATAATCGGCCGTTAACAGCTAAATTCTGCCCTCTGGCGTCTCTGTGCAGAAGTGTAAGATGGGTTGAACCACAAAAATTTCCCTGAGCCAGAATTAGTGCAAAGAGGATTTAATTAAAAACATACACAAAATGACAAGTTTAACAACACTTTAAAAAGGTAAAATAAAAATAGGATTATTGTGATGTGATGCTATGATATCCCTAATTCTACATGTTAAACCCTCCTACATGAATTGTTTCATCTTGGTTCTCACCAAAGAGTTGAGGCTGCTCATACTGGGTAGCACACATGCTAATTAGCCCACATAACTAATTTAGGCACTTCCTAGGAAAACAAAGACTGGAGTTCAGTCACATGACAGTCACATCATGGCTGCGACACTGCTGGTAGAGCGGGTCGTTCGGTTACCGAAAGGTTGCCAGTTCGATTCCAGCTGGCCTGGCACTCCCAACTAAGAACTAACCCTGACCCTAGATTGACAGAGAGTTTCAGATGTTCTCCTAGTTCAAACACAGATGAAGATGCTGTGTTCTCGGGGGAGCTGCAGCCAATTATTACTTCATATGAATTCTCTGAGTCTTGCTTTTAGCCATGTGATCCTCTAACAAATATACCTTTGACTACTGTGATGCAACAATTTACCATTTGGGTATCAACACATCGATCAATCTATCATGTCAGATTAGAGAAAACAGTGTCTCTTGTCCTTGGCCTAACATCTAACACCTGTCCAGTGTATGAAGCTGAATTTGGAACTAAAAACCGAAATCCACTAATTTCTGGTCATTTAAAGCTATTCTGACATTTGTGGCATTTTACACTTACACTAATTTTACACTAATTTTAAAATGTTCCCAATAAAGGTATGAACCAAAAGAAATCCCACAGCTGCTGAAATTCAACAATAGTCAGTTCTCCTTGATTTCTGATTGATTGACTAAAATAATCCAACGAGCTCCCTGGCCGAGATCAAATGTCACGAAACCACGATGAAGTGACAATGCCCGATGGAAACCAGGCGTCCCTTCCATCAGCAGTACAACAATCATTAATTCACCAGGAGCGCGACTATAGACCAAATTTGAGGCTGTGGTCAGCAGGTCAGAGTTCAGGCAGGAGCAAGTGGGTGGGACTTTGGAGGGAGGCAGAGATCCAATTCCAATGCTGTGCAACATTTCAGAAATGTCAGAATACATTTAAAGACAACAATTAGTGTTCTAAATATCAAAATGGACTCTGAAAAAGCACAAAATAAAGTCGTCTGAACATAAACAACGGTTTTGTTCATTATGAAGACTCCCACCAGCCGACCATTAGCTTAGAATGATACGATACAATAAATACAAAGTGAGAAGTCAAAAAGCAAAAGTAAATGTAAAAAATAAAGTGCTTCAGGTACCAAACAGATAAGTAGAGCAACAAAAACAGTAAATAAACTGGTCGATCAACAGAACATTCTCAACACAGTCTTCTGGATCATTGACAAACATTCCTACGCATTACACTCTATCATCCCACTTCAAAGCAATTTGGAAATAAAAGTTTGAGGTTTGATGACTTTTAATTCATGCCAACCTTGAATGTGAGAAAATGATATTAATCTGTCATCTATGCAGCACATTCACAGTCAAGACTCTTGGGCCAAAAACTATCTTCAATTTCTTTGCACATTTCTCAGAAACTTGTAAACATCCGAAAGACAGAAAACATGCAATCAAAAAGCAGCTAATCGTGGAGTCATCTGATCATAGTTTTTAAAAATCATTTTTTTATTTATCAGAAATGTCTGTAGAACTCCAAAATTTTGGATTGAGTTTTGCAGGCTGCCATAATATATTGATGACAGATCAATAATGAACCCTTTTGGGGGGGGTTATAGCACCATCACTGCTGCCCACGTGCTCTTCTTCATGTGACAACACATTTTTCACATTTCAAAAGATTTGAGGTCATTTTCTAGCAAAAGGGTTTTGATGCCAGACATTTCATGGGTTGTTAACGTGTCTGTTTGCTGAGCCTGAATTTCAGCTGAATGTAAACATTGTCTCCGTTTCAGCGATGTGCTTTAAGTTGTCCTGCAGACCCCGGCTGAACTAAGTGGATGTTTCACGGGAGTTTCATGAGTCAGTAACAAGTGTGTCATTGGCTATTCCAGATATTTCTTTAGACTCAAAGTTCCTGTCTGAATCTCTGAGCTAAATCTGTACAAATAGGAGGAAGTGCTACAATTTCAGGGCCCAATAGCTTCAAACACAATTGGTAGCCTGTTTTAGGGGGCCAAAAATTTCATGCAAGAAAGTGAACAATTGGGTTCTGAATATTTTGAAGAAAAATAGGTGCTAAAATGACTCAAGATTATTGACTCGATAGACATTTAAGGAATGTGATTTAAAGAAGTTGAATGAGTTTGTTCTTTGCATGGAAGTAGAAAAGTGCTAAAGTAAATAGCAACATGAGGGGCACTGTTCTGCTGGAGGAAAAACATTCACTATTTTTGAAAAAAGATTTGAATGTTCAGGGCTGATGGGGATTGAGGTCTTAACAATAACACAAACTCTTTGCACCATGCTTAATTCATTCAACATAAACATGTGATGTTACACAATCATTTGGAAACAAGTGAAACTTCTCTGTGTGGTCCTGGATCAGTTGCTCCAGAACCTGTGCAACAGTGTTACCTGGCGACAGTCTTCATGAGTGCTCACCCCAAAACTGACCAGGATGTGGAAGACTGGATCACACTGTAGCACCTGTAAGAACAAACAACAAATGCAGTTAAACCCAACTTAATCATCATCATCTTCACCCCCAGCAATATTACACCTGTATGAGGAGAGCTGCAGGTCATACTGTAGGACGTCCACAAGCTGACCGCCATCAGAAATGTAGCAATGAAGCCAAATACCTGCCAACACAGCACATGAAAGAAGTGAAACCTATGATGTCATCAGACCTTTCCTGTTGGTGATAGGATTAGGCTTAGTGAAAGTTTTCACAGACTGAAGCTGCGACCAGCGCTGAGACAGCTCCGCTCTTCACCGCAGCAACAATGGAACCAATCAAGACAAGAATGGCCCCAACAGCATAGTGGAAGAACTCCTGCAGCAGTAGAACACGCAACAGCTGAATGTCACTGACATGCTTTCACACAGATGCTCCCAGGACTGTTGCCGCAGGGAACAAAGCAAATACCATAAAAGCAAATATATGATTTGCAATAAAAATGTGCTTCTTAAAATTTCCCTCATTTTTATAGATGTGACCATTTGGATGTTTTAAAGGAAAAAAGTTCTCATTTATTCATGTCATGCTACTAAATCATTGTTTAACACTAGCTACATTTTCACTGTGACTCTAAGATCTTAGGAAGGCCCCACCCACAGAGATAAATCTGCTAAACTCAAATTTGAACTACAATTAGTGTGACCTGTTTGTTTCTGGGAGGTGTGAATTATTTTGTTTAGTGGTGGCTATTATGGACATGGTGATGTTTGACTGTGGGTGTTAACTGTTGTATTGTTTATGGTGTGCTACACTCTATTTCTGTTGCTATGGGTCGAACATGGAAATGAATTGTTCTCTTGGGATTAAGAAAGTATCCCAAATCTGAATCAACAGGAAAATACTCAACATATGTGCTAAACTTATGGTGAAGTACACAGTCTCTGTGCCAATGTCACTTCTTAACCAGTCTGCCCAGTTACTACGGTCACTGCGTAGTTTTGAGGTAGCAATATCAATAACCTATTATAAATCAACGTGGATCAACAAATACTTTCTAGCTCCTGAATCAGACAATTGTCCTCAACCAATTAAAGATTACGTTACAGTCGTCAATTAGAGTGATTCTCACCGTGAGTGGCCAGTTGATGCAGCTCATCTTGTCATGTAACTTGAAGAGGTGCATAAGGAAGAAGATGAGGAAGACCCCAAGAAACCACAGTGTAACCACCTCAAAGAACTGAAACGCAGCCCAGTTGGGCCAGCCATGAGCACAATGGACACACAGCACTGTAATCAAGAGTGCCACCTGAAAAAAAAGAACAAGTCTTACTTCTTGTTTGTGGCTTGCGTCTAAAGGTAGGGTTAAGGTTAGTGTTTTTAAGATGTATTTGAGGGCTGTCCTATCCACGTAGTTCACCTGAAAGAGCCTAGCATCACTTGCATGGGCAACTGCATTAAGCTTACAATAAAATAACGACTGTAATGGCAAAATTCTCAGCTGCTGACCACATTATGAGACATAATAGCTGGGACCACATAACAAGATGGTATAAAGGAAACTTCATAGATCGTTTGTGTTTTAATAAAAAAATTTGAAGAAAAAAAAGTAAGCATTTTAAGTATAGTTTTAACAAAGATTTTAAAACAATCTACAAATCTATATGTTCAATGTATAAAAAAGAGTGCAATTTGAGACAGTTAAAATTGAACTACACGTAAATATTCCATACACTGAAACAAGTGGCATTTTCCCCATCTCTATCTTTTTAAAGAACACACCAACGCTAAGGTCGGCGCTTCTGTTCCGGTTCGGAGGCGTAAATACTGACAATTTGTCCCAGCTTCAGCAGTCCTGGGATGGTCCGAGCATAGCCCGCGTTCAAGATTCCATCTCCGGACGATCGGCTGCCTGTCGTCGTGGAGGTTATGACAGCATGCGGCATGACGACGCACCAGAGAGAGTTGAACAATTAAGAAGGAGAAAAACAGTTTTACAAGTTCAGCTGCTGCAGACTGGAAACGCCTGAACACCACGCCCATAGCAAGTGACTGCAGAAAGCCCGGACGCTTCCGGTGATTCTTTCACAGTAAAGGCCAACACACACACACACACACACACACACACACACACACACACACACACACACACACACACACACACACAGACAGTTCCGTGTCTGAGACTATGAATCACACACACGTTATTTTGCATCAGAAGCTGTGTTCAACGATGAACATGGAACGGCTCCACAGAACCTGGAGTCTGTTGTTACCAGTTGTAGGAGGTAAGTTGTACTTTGCTGGGCACGTTCACGTACTTGTGTTTCAGATAGGATTAGGGTTTCATTAAAATTATTTTTGTGCCAGTTTGGCTTGTTCCAGTAGTCCTGGCTGTGACAGATGACAGCTGGTCCATGAATGTGCAACCGGAGGTCCGAGCATTTGATGGATACCCGGTGGTTCTGCCCTGCACTTTCAGCCATCCACGACATTCCCAGCATTCCTCGCTGCAGGTGCTTTGGCGTCTAGGCCACGGTCCAGATGCTGTCATCCTCTATCGCTGCACCAGCACACCTGCGGCTCCCTCCTGTGACCCGGGGCCAAAGCAGGACCAACGCTATCGGCTGGAGGGAAACCCCAAGGAGCACGACCTGTCGCTGCGAATTAACAGTGCCACCCTGCAGGACAACGGTCGCTACTACTGCCGAGTTGAGGTCCAAGGACAAAACCACATTGGTTTTGAGGACAAAATGGGAACCAGACTAAGAGTAGAGGGTAAATCTGGACATGTTCAGCTGAACTGTGATCCTGCAATACACATTGTATTTAAAACAAATGTTTAAACCTGTTTGGTTAAATATGAGAACAATCCGTTATTAAAGTTCTAAATGTTGAGGTCCAGATTGTTTCTTCTGGGTTAGGGTCAGGGTTATTTCAAAATTCACACTTGATATTTGTGTTGGCAAACATAGAGATTTATACTAAAATAGAATAAATTCTAACTGATCACATAACATCAGGTTTTCTTATTAGTGTTATGGGGCCGTCATTTCCACGAGGTAATGAGCAGAAAAAACAGAGCTTGGAGAATGTGCTCTCATCTGTAGCCTGTGACTCAAGTTAGGGTTAGACACAGCAGTAGTAATTAAACCCAACACTAGATGGCGAAAATGATTTGTTTCTTGTTTTTATGCTTGCAGCGCCCCCTAAGATTTTGGCACTGAGGGTGGAGGGCAGTGTGCAGTCTGGATTCAGAGCTGTGTGTCAAGTTCAGGGCTCTCCGCTGCCAGATGTTCAGTGGCTCAGCACAGTTGAACCACTGGAGGTGTTCCTGGTTGGACCAGACGACCAGGGGCCTCAGTCCAACTACCACGTAGTGAGCCAGCTGTCAAATGTGGCACCAGGTCAACAGTACACCTGCAGTACTTCCAACCCGCTAGGCCGAGATCAGTCAACCCTCTACGTGGTGGACTCCCAAACCCAAGTCTCTGAACCTGGGGCCCCACCGTCCGTGTTGCTACTTGTCTCTGTGTCTCTGGGGGCCAAAGTCCTGCTCCTGTTGGGGACATTGGTTTTGATTGTTCAGGGAGTTCAGCAGAAAATCAACATCTGAAAGAGGCTCTCCTGTAATAACATTATTAACATTAATATTAGCATAAATGTCATAGTTGATCAACAGCATACAAATGACTGTTAAATCATTAAAGGATACTGATGATCTGTTTCAATGACAAATCAAATAATCAATATTCTATCCATATTTTATACAAAATATTTATAGACATAACATTTACTTTAAATCATTTTCATGCACCATTCATTTCATGATTTTTATTCCTTATGAATATGTAAATCAAGACTATACTATCCTTTTTGTGATTGTTTAATCAATTAATTAACATCCCTTTTTCTCCAGCATGGAGACCCACTGGTGGACGGATGTGAATGGAGTACAATCGATATAATCATATGTTAATATTTTTTGAAAGATATTGTGTTCAGGTTTTACATTCCTGTGGTAACAACTCAAATATAACTGCTGTTTCAACAGCTGCAGAATGGAGAACAATAAACCTCAGAATCAATTACCTCAGAAATATGAGTACATCTAAAGTAACATAAACATATTTTGTGTTTGTGGGTGTGTGCGTGTGTTTTTGTTAAAACCTGTTTCAAGTTTGAAACAGATGCAGACAATAGAGATGTATGACAAATATATTACCACCAAGAATATAAATCAGTAAAGGACAGTTATAATAAACAGCATTATTATGCTTGCGAGTAATGACGAGAGGGTCAGAATATTTTTGAATGAAATAGTTAGGTAGTATTGTGGTTTAAATTTGATGCTAATCTTGGGAATTATGGATGACCAATACATGAAATCAGTCATGTGACCTTGAAACTGTAAGGTCATTCCTTTGGTCCCGAAGTTGATACAGACCTCTTTAGTTGGTGAACCCCTGGGGTTGACAGGAGGTTTGGCTTGCCAAGGGTGTGCACTCAAGGTGTTTATGAGAGTTGAAAAAAAAATTAATTGAGCCAAACTTTTAAAGGTTCTGATGAATAGTGCATATGTAAAACTCTCTTCATTGTGGCGCATCTCCAGTTACTCATGTTGTTCAACTCAATACAAAATATGTGAATCACATATACTCTCACCACTATTAAATGAAGAAAAGTCAAGAAGGCTCCCCAGCGCATCTTCTTTCTGAGGACTCTGAAAAAAAAACCCACCTCTCTGTATCACAGTCAGGTATACGATGTGCTCCGTCTCTGACCAGAAGGTGTTCTACAGGAAGCGTTGTCTCAGGAGAGCAAATAACATCTTAAAGGGCTCCTACCACCCAGCACAGCTCAGCTTCTTCCCCCCTGCTGAACTCTGCCCCCCTGCCTCCAGGGGGGCAGAGTCCTGGTTTACCTCCAGGAAGTTAACTAATCACCCACTACTGCTTGCACTGTTCTGTACATACATTCTGTACATACTGTAATTAAACTGGATACACACACACACACACACACACACGCACACACACACGTAGGATTTCATTGTTCTGTACTTCTGATATGTGCAATGACAAAGTTGAATCTAATCTAAAGAAAATAATTTCACAACAAATCATTTTTCATTATGTAATTGTCTATAATTAAACTATTAACATCGCCAAATTATTCTTTTTAAGATCATATTCTTCATAATACTTCTGTTGACATGTGATCTCATACGTCACTGCACTATTCTATGTAAATGAGGGTTTGTCAATAAAGTTTCCGTTAGTTCTGGTCCAATGGTGACTGAGTGATAGGTGTGATTTCTTCCTCCGTCGAAAATACTAATAATGCAAGTTATTCCATGAAATGACTGCGCCACACGCGCCAACAACTTCCTAACTGATAGGTGGCAATGTGATTCGGTGGCAGAAATAACATTGACCCATGCAGTGAACTTGTTAACGTAATTACAGGTTTGTACAAATAGGAAGGTTCTATGAGACAGGCTGTTGCATTATGTTTCACATTTAATTTATAGTCTGCTCACAGAATTTCATTCCACACCAGCTGGTAGATCAATGCTTGTGGCCTCAGCTGGTTTTCATTTGAGGATCATAAAAATATCAAGAGATAAGAAAGAAAGAAATTGCACTGTGCTGACAGTGCTAATATTTTTTTATTCAAAGCAAAAGAAGCAAGAGCAGGTCATTCTTGTTCGCAAGCCAGACTTGTAAAACACACAAATAAGCATGATGAGTCTGTATTGTGCGAGAAGCAAGACCAACAGGATTTGAACAGAGTTGAACAACTGCAATTGTTACAGCAATATAAATATGACAATTAGCATAAACATCACCTGTGAAGGAATCAGCGGAGTTGATCCATCTGGAAACACACACATCCACTGATTATACTTTAAAAAGTAACTTGTTTTTTCATTGAACACTCGACTTCAAGCAGCATCAATGTTATTATACAGAATAATAGAATAAATCCAGTGAATGTTTCCACAGAAACTGGATTCTTGTTTCTCATAATTGATTGTCACTGGTTCTCTGATTCACCTCATACAGCATTACTGAAACAGATGCAGTGATCCACTTTTTAAAAACATTTATATATAAGGTAACCCTAACCCTAAGGTAATAGTACTCATGAAATGGGTACTATTTAATGACTAAATATTTTTATTAATATATGGTTTCAAAGCTGGTACAGTTGTGAAACACCTGTCTGATTTCTTTTAATGGTGAGTCACTACTTAATTATAATGCTGCAACTTCAAATGTTAATATAAGCTAATATTAACTTAATAGAACTGTTTCTCATAATATAATGAAAATCACCAAATATTTGATGTCATTCTTGTCTTTTACAGCAAAATAAAATATTTTGCTTCTAAATTCATATATCTCACAAACTGTGCAGAAAGTTGTAATTTTTTTTTGTTTTTACAGTTGTAATATTCTAATCTTATCTATTAATGCAAGGAATGTCTGTCTGTCTGTCTGTGTGTGTTTTCGACATGTAACTCTTGAACTGCTCAATTGATTAAGCTCAAATTTTGTAGGTCTCATCCTACTGGTATGACTGTGTGCAACAATGAAAAATATCTCAGTCAAAAATGAGTTTCATCAATTTCCTGCTGTGGTTTTATGACACTCAGCTATTGACTCTGCCCTAGTAAAGTAATAAGTTGGACTTTCAGCTCCAGCTTCCACTGAGACATTTTTGGAATAATAATTAGGTTTTTGTATTTGCCATAACTCAGGTAGATTCATATATAATATTTGCTGTTAAATTGTAGTAATTAAAATATATTATTATTAATACTAATACTGCTACTACTACTACTACTACTACTACTACCACTACTACTAATAATCTATATATATGATATACTAATATTTGAATATTAGCTGAAATATCAATGATAATATATTTTAGAAAAACTAAAACAGTAAAAGTAGAAAAACCCTAGTTAGTTGAATATTGCTATTTGTCTAAATGAATAAAGAGAACGTAAACTCACCACTGAGAACCAGTAGGTCCTCTGTCACAGTCAGGGAGCCGTTGTGCGGTGCCGGGTCAATTTGCAGCAGTTTGCACATTAAAGGATAAATGTGGATGCTGTCAAATGGCTCAGATGTAAAATTATTTTTGAAGTCAGGCCCAAAAGCCCTGAAAATAGTCTTCATGTCCATCTCTGCATTATTGTAGCCATGATCACCTTTGTTGACATAAACGATGAATCTCTGATGGGAAAAGAAGCAGGTGAAGAATGATGTTCAACTATATATATATATATATATATGTATTTTTTTACATAGACATTTTTTGTGACTCTGTTTTTGCATTTAAATTAGTTTTGTATATGTACCTTAATTTGTGCAGATACAACGTTTAATGAATCAAGATGATCTTTTTAAAAATAGTCTTTCAGCTACTGTCATTGTTTTATTGAGAACTATGGCTTTGTCACATAGGGTGTCCATAAGAGACCAAGTTAGACTGAACATACAGGTAGTTAAAGGGAAAAATGTCTTCATGACAAGGATGTAAATAATTATAGAGACTCACCGAGTTCAGATTAAATCCCAGATCTGCTACAATTACAATTGGAGGCAGACGCTTACTTTTGGCCAGATGAAAATTTTCAGGAATCTCATTTTTCTTATACACAGTCAGATTGGGTGCTTTGGACAGAGCATCAAACACCTCCTGCTCCTTCCCTGGCCGTGGAGTCAGGATACCAAAACCGCCATAGTCAAGGATCTCAAACTTGGTCAGCTTCAATAAATTCACGTATTTGTTGAGGATGATCTCATCAACCTGTGGACGTTTTTTGACAGTGGTCATGCCATGATCTGATGTGATGATGACATTGAGTTTGTCAATGAGATTATGGCGCCTGATTGCTTCCCCCAGGTAACCAATGGTGCGGTCAATCTGCTTGATAATCTTCTTTCTGTCTGCATGTTCTGGCCCCTTGTTGTGGCCCACATTGTCTGGTTCACCATAATACAGTGTGACAAAGTTGAAATCTTCTTCAGAGAACCAGCTCATAACTTTGTCAATGTTTTGACGCCATTCCGTCTCATCGTCATCTTGGTGTTTATCTGGCTCCAGGAGGGCCCGATTGACAACCTGCCCATCATAGCTGACCCCACCTCCTGGGAAGTAGAAGGAACCAGTTTTCAGACCCTGAAAGAATATAGCATGTTGTCAGGATCATTGCTTGGAGTCATGGTTTTAGTACCATCATGGTCTTCCATAGCATGTCTGGATTGAGAGCTGTTTTGTATGTTCTTCAGTTGTCGAATTGACCATAAGTAATTTTAAATATCACATTAAATTAAAATTTATGATAACTTAATGATGGTATCATAAGATGTATGTGTAATTGATGCAATTGTTGGAAAATAATATTTACCCCATTTTGCCTTTATCACAAATGTCAAGTTGACCAATTACAGAAAATTGAGATTTAATTATCACCTGATTCTGAGCCGTGATCCATAAAGGAAGAACTCCATTATCCCACCACTCTGATTTACTCAAAGTCTTTTTGTAAAAAACTTTTTGATTTGTGGTAGTGTTGAACATCATGTTGTGGACAACTTCATGGTCCTCCACCCATCTCCCTAGCACAAAAAGACATGTCCATTTTAAATACCGGTATTACAAAAGGACACAGAAAAAAACATCTTGGATGAGAGGCGAAACATCTTGGTGAAGCTCAACCAGTTTAGTTGCTATGATTCATCTACCAGAAAGATAAAAAAAAAAAAATCATATTTCTGTGAGAATATTATTTATTATCTAACAAAAAACAAATAATTCCAAATTAAATAAATAAAACTATGAGGAGTTACAACAACAACAACAACAACGATAATATAGTATTTGTATGTTACCAGTGATGGTGGTGAAGTGTGAGGGTGCAGTCATGGTCAGCATTGGGGGGGTGATGTATTTGGCTTTGACTCCATCCATCGCTAGCTGGTCCAGGTTAGGGGTGTCCACATCTTGGTCATAGTCCCACCTAAAGCCATCGAAGGAGATGAGCAGTAGCTTGTTCCTCTCTACTGACTTGCTGACTGGTTTGCCATCAATACAAAGTATTGCGACAAGCGAAACAAAGAATTCCAGCCTCATGTTCAATCTGACTCTACTCTGATAAACTTGGGTTATATAGCAGACTTTCTGCACACATTTACACTCCCAAGTTTAATATATAACTTAGCTTTAGTGATAGACATCTGCTGATGTGTGGTGAAGGACTAGATTTGTGACAGAGTCAGAGTTCAAGTAGATTAATTATCAGAAAAAGGTGGATCATTTGGATCACTAAAATGTGGACTTTGCTGATAAGAAGGTCCAAATGAAATAACTGCTGCAATCGGTCTGTTATTTATGATTATCACAGATGAAAAACCATGCAATATTTTTTTTTATCAGACTTTTCAGATAATCAAGAGTTCTGCTGCAAGGTTAAGATAATATATTTTGGACTTGACCATCCAGATGGCGTTAGGGTTAGATTCAGATTAGGGGAATCATAGCAACTGGACTGGTTGAGTTTCACAAAGACATTTTGCCTCTCATCCAAGAGGCTTATCAGTTCATGAGAGGTGAAACGTCTTTGTAAAACTCAACCAGTCCAGTCCCAATTTAACAATCCAACACTTGTCAGGTTTCAGTCCCCAGCACAGGTTAGTCCCCAAACTCCTCCCACTTGCTACCATGACCAAAATTAGAATAGGAAAGAAAAGAGAGGAAGAAGGGATGTTCCTTGATATTCCACCTGTAATGGCAGACCAAAGCCATATACTCCTAAATTTTAATTTGTGAGTTACCTTGTTATATTTTTGTTTTATCATTTTCTGAGAAAAAAAACGTGTGATGTTATTTTCAGTCGTGAATGGTTAGGTTTAGGTGATAGATAGGAGAAGTTTACGAGATTAGGATTTGTTGACGGCGCTTTGTTCGGGTTAGGGTGAAGGGAAGTTAATCCTGGCGTCACAGATGCCAAGATTGAAGGCACTGTCCATCATCCCTCTCATCCCGGGATCACCTCGCCACCACTCCGTATCCGAGGGCTGAAAGAAGCCCAGGTTAGGGTTAGAACAGGTTAGGGTTAGAAAAAGCCAAGGTTAGGAATAAGTTAAGGTTAGGTTTAAAGCCAAATTTAGGGTTAGGATTAGGGCCCGGGTTAGGGTTAGGATTAGGGCCCGGGATAGGGTTAGGATTAAAGCCCGGGTTAGGGTTAGAATTAGGGCCAGGGTTAGGGTTAGAATTAGGGCCAAGGTTAGGGTTAGAGCCAATATTTAGGTTAAGAAACAAAGAAAGAGAGAAGAAGAACACCAGGTAAGTCTGATCTGATTTAAATGTCCTAAAGCCTTTTCCTTTTACAGAACAAGATTACCCTCTAGTGGACAAAACAGGGAAGAACATTTTCATCGAAATTTTCCAAGCCTCATCCCCATGTCTTTGGCCTTAAGTCGGCTCCAGTTTAGGAGAGACCTGTATTCTGATTTTTTTACAGGTGTTCTGAGGTCATCTTTGTCTGGCGTGAAGGTGAGTTCCTGGCATTCTTCAAACAAGATGAGGAGGTCGTCCTCATGGGATCTGTCCACGTCACCTGATGGAAGAACTGGGAGTGAAGTCTGCCGTGGAGTTCCGGAAGGAGGGTTTGGTCCAACCACCTGGGGGGTCAACGTGGGAGGAGGGAGAGAGTCTTCCTCCGTCTGGCATGGAGAGGGTCTGTGTGGCGCCGGCAGGGTGCGCTGCAGAGAGAGTTTAGGCAGCGTACCTGGTTTGGTTAGGGTGGTGCGTTTGGGCCTCCGCTGCTTCGGCTCCCTGTCCAGCCGTCTGTCGTCCACATCTGGGGATGGATCAGGTTTTGTGTGGACCTGTTGATGTCCCGTCGTGGACCCTGTCCCTTCCGAAGCGTCTGGGCTTGGGTGGGGGGACCCCTTTTCCTCACCGTCGGACAGTCGGGTCACGAGATGAGCCTCAGCCTGTTGCACCGTCTCTGGTGCCAGGCGTCTGCCGAGGTTGCGTCGTGCCCACTTAGCGGCAACGTCAAAAGGCTGCTCCCAGTCAGAGTTTATGAATGTTTTTAGTCTAATTGTCTCTTCCTCAATGACATCTGTGTAGTGGTCTGTCAATATGAGGAGAGTATTATGGGCCCAGTTCTTTGCATTATCATAAATGAGGTCCAGCGTTTTTTCGGATGGCGTCGAAGGTTTGATGATCGTAGAGAGGGTGTGTGTCATTCCCTCGATCATGACCGGAAGTTAATCTTTTGACACATTCTGTAAATGATGCGTGGCCTTTATGATTTTATGTATAATGCGTACCTTAGTTTTAAAATCGCGGTCGGTGGAAGGTGCTGTCCCTCGACGATCCGTGTCCGGTGTGCGCCACCACTTTTGTCAATCTGGAGCCCCTCCGTCACATGATCGGGTTAGGGTTAGGTATATAGTGAGTTTACCACGATGGGGAATTCCCCAAACTCGAGGTTTCTGGAGAAGGGTAAGTGCTAGAGGTCTGAAATTTGGTACACAGGTAAGGGTTAGGTATATAGTGAGTTTACCACGATGGGGAATTCCCCAAACTCGAGGTTTCTGGAGAAGGGTAAGTGCTAGAGGTCTGAAATTTGGTACACAGGTAAGTCGGGCGATAGGATGAAGATCCTGTAAGTTTGGTCCGGATCCGACTTCCGGTTTGGGAGCTAGACCGGAAATGGACTTTATTTTGGCCATATCTCGGGCTAGGAAGGTCATAGAAGGTCGGGGATTGGACAGGCGTGTTCCCCGTGGTCGAATTATGTCAGACGCAGGCGGTTTGCAAGGCTCTCCGAGGTCCAGATCCGGAGTTAAACGGGTTTGAACTTTCCCCATTGAAATGAATGGGCCAGCCAGCCAGCGGTTTTTGGTGAAATTTTCCAGTGTTTAGGGTTATGGTTTGGGAAATTCACCTACCTACAGAAATGTGTTTTAAGCACGTTTCAGGCCATTTGGAGTGGATTGGTAGTGCGTCTCAGGGACATTTTTGGGAAATCTGAGGAAATGATAGGTGGCGCTATCGAGCTAAAACTCTGGGATGGCGTTCTAGGGGCTGTTCTGAGCATCCTAGGCTTGTTTTTGTCTCGAAATTGCGCCATTTAAAAATGGTTAGGGTTAGGCTTAGGGCTAGGCTTAGGGCTAGGGTTAGGGTTAGGTATAGGGTTAGGAGAAGGGAAATTGGGTCTCCTCCTGTAAGAGGAGACCGGAGCTCTCTCCGTCCACCCAGTAGGCCTCCCACCCCACCGGTCCCTTGGGAAGGGACGGGCCCGCTGACGGCGCTTGCCGTAGCGGACCTCTGTCCACTCCATAATAATTATTTTAATTTAAAAGTGTATTTATTAAAATTCAAAAAATGAAATAAACAACAAAGGAAGGTGTGCCAAATGAAAAAAACGACGTTTTGGCCAAAACTAGGCCTTCATCAGGTTGCTGGCACACTAAAAAGAAGTGTACTCCTCAAGAGCTGGAGTAGAAATGAGCAGGGGGCGGCGTTTCAGCTCTATTTATACCCTCCTGCCCAAAAAAAAGAAAAACCGATTACAAAAACCCAAAAGCGAACGGTTATTTGAGGAGCATGTTTTTAACCCCTATAATGAAATAAAAAGCATTCTTAATGATAATTTGACCATTTTTAACCAATTTTAAACCATTTTTAACTGTTTTTAATGTTTTAAATGACTTTTTTAACTTTTTTTGTTTTTTTGTCTATATACTTTTTTTATTGTTTTTTACCAACTTTTAATGTTTTTTTGTGATTTTTGGTATTTTTTAAGGGGTTAGAGTTAAAACAAAAGCCAAAAGGTAGGGTTAGTGGTTAGGGTTAGGGGTTAGAGTTAGGGTTAGGGTTAGGTTAGGGTTAGGGTTAGGTATATAGTGAGTTTACCACGATGGGGAATTCCCCAAACTCGAGGTTTCTGGAGAAGGGTAAGTGCTAGAGGTCTGAAATTTGGTACACAGGTAAGTCGGGCGATAGGATGAAGATGCTGTAAGTTTGGTCCGGATCCGACTTCCGGTTTGGGAGCTAGACCGGAAATGGACTTTATTTTGGCCATATCTCGGGCTAGGAAGGTCGTAGAAGGTCGGGGATTGGACAGGCGTGTTCCCCGTGGTCGAATTATGTCAGACGGAGGCGGTTTGCAAGGCTCTCCGAGGTCCAGATCCGGAGTTAAACGGGTTTGAACTTTCCCCATTGAAATGAATGGGCCAGCCAGCCAGCCAGCGGTTTTTGGTGAAATTTTCCAAAGTGTTTAGGGTTATGGTTTGGGAAATTCACCTACCTACAGAAATGTGTTTTAAGCACGTTTCAGGCCATTTGGAGTGGATTGGTAGTGCGTCTCAGGGACATTTTTGGGAAATCTGAGGAAATGATAGGTGGCGCTATCGAGCTAAAACTCTGGGATGGCGTTCTAGGGGCTGTTCTGAGCATCCTAGGCTTGTTTTTGTCTCGAAATTGCGCCATTTAAAAATGGTTAGGGTTAGGTTTAGGGCTAGGGTTAGGGCTAGGGTTAGGGTTAGGGTGAATGCTCCAGGACTCTCACTATGTGGTTAGCTTGTATGAGAGGGTTAGGGTTAGGGTTAGGGAAAAAGGAAGTTCTCCGCCTGTAAGCAGGATTGAAGGCCTGTCCATCAGCCTTTCATGGGTTAGGGTTAGGGTTAGGGTTAGGTATATAGTGAGTTTACCACGATGGGGAATTCCCCAAACTCGAGGTTTCTGGAGAAGGGTAAGTGCTAGAGGTCTGAAATTTGGTACACAGGTAAGTCGGGCGATAGGATGAAGATCCTGTAAGTTTGGTCCGGATCCGACTTCCGGTTTGGGAGCTAGACCGGAAATGGACTTTATTTTGGCCATATCTCGGGCTAGGGAGGGCGTAGAAGGTCGGGGATTGGACAGGCGTGTTCCCCGTGGTCGAATTATGTCAGACGGAGGCGGTTTGCAAGGCTCTCCGAGGTCCAGATCCGGAGTTAAACGGGTTTGAACTTTCCCCATTGAAATGAATGGGCCAGCCAGCCAGCCAGCGGTTTTTGGTGAAATTTTCCAAAGTGTTTAGGGTTATGGTTTGGGAAATTCACCTACCTACAGAAATGTGTTTTAAGCACGTTTCAGGCCATTTGGAGTGGATTGGTAGTGCGTCTCAGGGACATTTTTGGGAAATCTGAGGAAATGATAGGTGGCGCTATCGAGCTAAAACTCTGGGATGGCGTTCTAGGGGCTGTTCTGAGCATCCTAGGCTTGTTTTTGTCTCGAAATTGCGCCATTTAAAAATGGTTAGGGTTAGGCTTAGGGCTAGGGTTAGGGCTAGGGTTAGGTTAGGTATATAGTGAGTTTACCACGATGGGTTAGGGTTAGGGTTAGGGTTAGGAGAAGGGAAATTGGGTCCCCTCCTGTAAGAGGAGACCGGAGCTCTCTCCGTCCACCCAGTAGGCCTCCCACCCCACTGGTCCCTTGGGAAGGGACGGGCCCGCTGACGGCGCTTGCCGTAGCGGACCTCTGTCCACTCCATAATAATGTTTTAATTTAAGAGTGTATTTATTAAAAATTCAAAAAATGAAATAAACAACAAAGGAAGGTGTGCCAAATGAAAAAAACGACGTTTCGGCCAAAACTAGGCCTTCATCAGGTTGAATGGCACACGAAGAAGAAGTGTACTCCTCAAGAGCTGGAGTAGAAATGAGCAGGGGGCGGCGTTTCAGCCCTATTTATACTCCCCTGCCCAAAAACAAGGAGAAAAAAAAAAAAACCGATTACAAAAACCCAAAACCGAACGGTTATTTTAGGAACATGTTTTTAACCCCTAAAAAGCAATTAAAACCATTTTTAATGGTAATTTAACCATTTTTAACCTATTTTTAACTATTTTTAACTGTTTTTAAAGACTTTTAATGACTTTTTTAACTTTTTTTGTTTTTTTGTTTATAAACTTTTTTTATTGTTTTTTACCAATTTTTGATATTTTTTGTTATTTTTTGTTATTTTTTAAGGGGTTAGGGTTAAAATAAAATTGTATTTAAAGGTAGCGTTAGTGGTTAGGGTTAGGGGTTAGGGGTTAGGGTTAGTGGTTAGGGGTTGTGGTTGGGGTTAGGGGTTAGGGGTTGTGGTTAGGGTTAGTGGCTAGGGTCAGGGTTAGGGGTTGTGGTTAGGGTTAGGGGTTAAGGTTAGGGGTTGTGGTTAGGGTTAGGGTTAGTGGCTAGGGTCAGGGTTAGAGGTTGTGGTTAGGGTTAGGGTTAGTGGCTAGGGTCAGGGTTAGGGTTAGGGGTTGTGGTTAGGGTTAGTGGCCAGGGTCAGGGTTAGGGTTTGGGGTTAGGGTTAGGCATGTAGAAAACTGAGATTAGGTGTAGGACTAGGGGTAGGGCTAAGGTCAAAAGAACGGATAGGAAATGCAAAAGGTAAGTAGCCCAAGGTAAGTAGAACTTTTTTCTTTTTTAGGTGGTGTTCCAGGTGAAAGGTAAGTCTTATGGCAAGTATAATTTTTTTCATTGTATCCCTTTCTAAAGGTAAGTAATTTTTTTAATTCCTTTTTAGATTTAGACCCAATGGTTCCCTTGTTCCCAAAATAAAAATCCAAAACCTTTCCCTCTTCTTCCTTTCCCAATTTGTCCAATTTGAGTTTCTTTCCAGACCCGCTAATCTTAAATTAGATACCCCATGTTCCATAAAATGTCGAATTAAAGGTGTGCTTTCATCTTTTTTTTTTTAATTTTTCCAATATGTTGTGCTAATCGATAAGATAATTGGTTTTTAGTTTCCCCCACGTATTTTTATCACAGATAAAACATGAAATTAAATAAACACAATTGCGAATTCAAGTCAAATTCCCCATGAATCTTAAATAATTGTTTGTTGTTGCTCGAGCGAACTTAAAGTTTGTGAAATAAATTTGTTGTCCAGGTGTTTTTTTCTTCTGTAATGAGGGTAATTTAGCAGAAACCAACAAATCTTGTAAATTGGTATTTCGTCTATATGCCGAAATTGTCCCCCAAATTTGGAATTAAATTTTCTGGTTCCAATATTTTTTCAAAATTCGTTTTCCACTTAAAGTTTAGTTTTCTGCTTGTTGATGAAAAGGTCGTAATTAGTGGAATTTTACTGTTGGAAATGTTTTCTCTTCTATTTTGAAAGTTTTTGAAACAAAATCTAAGAAACGTGCGGGTGTAACCTCTTTTCGATAGGGCTTTAAATAGAATTTTAACTGCCTCCAAAAAATCTTCTCTCCTTGTACAGATTCTGTGGAACCTTAGAAGTTGCGCCTTAACGATCCCCTTGAAGGTATGTGTTGGATGAAAGCTGTTTTTGTGCAAGAGTGCGTGAGTATCTGTTGTCTTAAAAAATACTTTTATGTCCAATTTGCCTGTTTTTGAAAATTGTGGACCTTTGAAAATCGTGGTGTCTAAAAATTCAATTGATTCGCTATTCCTTTCTAATTTTAATTTAATTGATGGATCGTGTGAATTCAGGATGCCGAAGAATTCCTCAAATTCCTCACGAGAACCCGTCCAAATTCCCCAGATGTCGTCCAAATATCGAAGGTAAGTAAATGGTTTAATTTTGCATTTTTAAATACTTCTTGTTCCCAATTGGCCATGTATATATTTGCATAGGCAGGGGGCAAACCTTTTCCCCATCGCTGTACCCTTAATTTGTAGATAAAATTTTTCATTAAAAACAAAATCATTGCGTGTTAAATTAATTGTGAGTAATTCTATTAATTCTTTGTCTGGTCTGCTTGGATCTGGGTACATTTTAAAGGCTTTTTCTACACATGAAATACCCCCCTCGATAGGTATGTTTGTGTATAAATTATCTACGTCCATAGAAAAAAGAATGAATTTACAGGAATTTTTAAATTTTTAACCAAATCAATGAAATAATAAGTGTCTTTTTACAAAGAGGGGTGTTTCATCGAAATCGGGTTCAAATAAAAATCCAAATACTCTGCTGTACGATAGGTTTCACTCTCGCAGTCTGATACAATGGGCCTCCCCGGAGGTATTTTGAATGGAACCGTCCACGTTTTGGGATCCTTGTGGATCTTTGGAAGCAGAGTAAAATCTTCTTTCTCTAGGTTGCCCCACCCCCTAAATATTGTCTCTGTTTTGCATTGATAAATCTCCTTTTCTTTAGGGTATCGAGGATTCTACTGATCATTGGCACCGTTTCAAGGTAAATAGGTTTTTCCAATTTTTTGTAATAAATTATATCATTTAATTGTCGTTCCGCTTCAATTATGTATTGTTCTCGACTTAAAATAACAATGGCTGAACCTTTGTCCGCCGGCTTTATCACGATGCTTTTTAAACTTTTTAAATTTTTTAGAATTTTAATCTCCTCAAATGAAATGTTTGGTGTTTCTTTTATGAATTTGTAACCTTTTTAAACGTTTTTAAATCTTCATGAATTAAATTTTTGACAGGGGCCGGGAGAAGTTCCAACGGGGAGTCCAAATTGACGCATCAACAAACGGTGTAAGTTTTTTAGCAGGGGCATTTTGAAAATAAGAAGCTAGTTTAATTTTCCTATGATAATTTTGCAGGTCAAATTCCAACTGTAATTTCTGATCTTTGTCTAACGAATTGGTAGGTATGAAGGACAAACCCTTGCTCAGGAGATTTCGTTCCAGCACTGAAAGCTTAAAATTGGGTGCAAGGACCACCACATCCTGCCCCACAAGGGGCCGTTGATTGGCAGCCCCCAATTCTGGGCTTACAGGGCAGAGGAGTTTAAAATGTTCAAAAGTCCATCCAATGGTGGAACATGGCGTCTGCTGTCTCCGAGGTCCAGTGAACATCATCGTCCTCAGTATGGAACTGGGCCTCAGGCAAAAGAGGAATGTAGGAAGTATTCCTCTGGAGGTAGGCATTCAGATCCTCCAAGTTTTCCTTCTCTTCCACAGGGAGATTGGCCGAGAAGTTGACCTGTGGGATCCAGATCTCCGCCAGGGGGAACTTCCTTTTGGCGGATCTAACTGCACCCTGAACCGTCTTCATGGTGGTCTCTTTCAGTTTGTTAGTTCGAGTGTTTATCCCAAAGGCAAGTACCACTTTTTCCACCATCAGGTCCTCTGGTGGGTCACATTTTTCAATTAAGGCGTGTGCGTGACGAAAGTGACTGCCTGGGTAACTTTCTATTTGCAGGTCCTGATTGAGGGAAACCCGGGAATTTGGAGAGGTTGGAGTCCCCCATGATGAGCCACTTCCTCTCCACAGGTAAGTTCCAATCCGTAAGTTTTCTTTGTGTATATTTGTGGACGGACTCTGAAGCGAGGCGATTGCGGCAAAGAGGTGCTGAAGGGCTGCTGAAACGCCTCTTCTAGGACCTGCATCTCCTCACCCTCTGAGGACGTGTCAGGTGAGAAGAGTGGCAGGGAGGTCGTCAGGGCCTGGCTTGCTTGCGCCTCCAGCTGTCGAGTAGTTTGAGGGGAAGGGGTAATAACCCTTTCCTCCTCTGTTAGTTCTTCCCGCAGGGTTCCGGTTGCCGTCCGATGGACCTGGACAGTCACCAGCCTGGGGAGCTGTGGCGATGGAGTCGGCGAGGAATCTTGTGCCTCCAGGTAAGTTGGGTGATTGATGACCCTCGGAATTACTCTGGCCTCCTCCTCCTCCTCTGAGTCTGAGGAGAATTGCCAAGAGAAGGGGGTTTGTTGATGATGGACCCCACTGTCCTCCGCCCACCCCTTCTTCTTTGTTCCAAGGGGCAGTCTTCCTGGACCAAAGCGGACTCTTCCGAAGTCCCAAGAGGTCTGTCAGGTTCCCGGAACGGCGACCAGTCCGTGATCTGGGCCTCCTCCGTCATGGTTGCCACCGACGGGTTCTGCCTCCCGGACAGGGACCGTCTGGGTCTGAAAAGACACGGACCTCACTTGGGGTGGATCCTGTGCCTGGACAGAGCCGTCCACCATGGCCGGTCCCGGCGCTGGTCGTTGCCCAACCGGGTCTGTGGGTGCCAACCTGGCTGTGATGACCGCCTCCGCATGGTCAATCACGCCCTGTGGAATTCGAGGTAGGTCCCGTCTGACCCACCCGGGCTGCTACCTCGAATGCCTTCCTCCAATCCCTGAGCGGGCATTCCAGACAACTCCTCCAACCTCAACTCAAGGGTGGCCTGGTAATGCCGCTCGAGGATCAAGTAAGTATTGTACCCCCAGTTTTTAGCGTTCCCCACTATGAGGTCCACCGTCCGCTCTATAGGGAAGGCCGGCAGTCATTTCTGACAAAGGTCCACCATCCTGGAGATCATCCTCGGTTCCGGCTTCCCAGGTTTGGCCGTGACGTTCTGAAGGTGATGGACCGTTTTGATGACCGCTTTTTATCTTGCGGATTAGGTTGCGGAGTTGGGGGCCAGCTGACTGTCTGAGGACGTCCGGGCTTGCCACCACCGGACGGCGTCTCCACTGACCTGCTTGGGGTAAGTCCCTGCGAACTATGTCCGCGAATGATTGGTTGCGGGGACCAGTGGCAGGTCGTCCCAACTGGGAGAGGAACTGGCCGGCTAGGAGAAAGGGAAATTGGGTCCCCTCCTGTAAGAGGAGACCGGAGCTCTCTCCGTCCACCCAGTAGGCCTCCCACCCCACTGGTCCCTTGGGAAGGGACGGGCCCGCTGAC
>CAJVRN010000127.1:0-79257 GCA_911728415.1 Lagocephalus sceleratus
ATTTAATTTGAAAATGAAAGTTAAATAACGTTTTTTTTTCACTTCACCTGATGTAATTCAACGTTTGAAACATAAGCACACATGAATTTATGCAGTCCTGTGCAGTACTGTGGAATAAAACACACTTTGTCAAAAACCACCTTATCTCGGTCTGAAACAGCTGTTTTGGCAAAAGTGCACTAATGTGAAAAAAGTGATTTAATTTTAAAAGGAAAGTTAAAAAACGGGATGTTTTCAGTTTATCTTATGTAATTCAACATTCTGCACGTCAGCAAACATGAATTTACGCAGTCCTGTGCAGTACTGTGGAATAATTCACTAATGTGAAAAAAGTCATATAATTTTAAAATGAAAGGTAAATAACTGTTTTTGTTTCACTTCTCTTTATGTAATTCAACATTGTACACACAAGGAAGTATGAATTTATGCAGTCCTGTGCAGTACTGTGGATTAAAACACACTTTGTCAAAAACCACCTTATCTCGGTCTGAAACAGCTGTTTTGGCAAAAGTGCACTAATGTGAAAAAAGTGATTTAATTTGAAAAGGAAAGTTAAAAAACCGGTTGTTTTCAGTTACTCTTACGTAATTCAACATTCTGCACGTCAGCAAACATGAATTTACGCAGTCCTGTGCAGTACTGTGGAATAATTCACTAATATGAAAAAAGTCATATAACTTTAAAATGAAAGTTAAATATCAGTTTTTTTCACTTCACCTGATGTAATTCAACATTGTACACATAAGCAAACATGGATTCATGCAGTCCTCTGCACTACTGTGGAATAAAACACACTTTGTCAAAAACCACGTTATCTCGGTCTGAAACAGCTGTTTTGGCAAAAGTGCACTCATGTGAAAAAAGTGATTTAATTTGAAAAGGAAAGTTAAAAAACGGGTTGTTTTTAGTTACTCTTACGTAATTCAACATTCTGCACGTCAGCAAACATGAATTTACGCAGTCCTTTGCAGTACTGTGGAATAATTCACTAATATGAAAAAAGTTATATAACGTTAAAATGAAAGTTAAATAACTGTTTTTTTTCACTTCTCCTTATGTAATTCAACATTGTACACACAAGCAAACATGAATTTACGCAGTCCTGCGCAGTACTGTGGAATAAAACACACTTTGTCAAAAACCACCTTATCTCGGTCTGAAACAGCTGTTTTGGCAAAAGTGCACTCATGTGAAAAAAGTGATTTAATTTGAAAATGAAAGTTAAAAAACGGGTTGTTTTCACTTTATCTTATGTAATTCAACATTTTGCACGTAAGCAAACATGAATTTACGCAGTCCTGTGCAGTACTGTGGAATAATTCACTAATGTGAAAAAAGTATTATAATTTTAAAATGAAAGTTAAATAACTGTTTCTTTTCACTTCACCTGATGTAATTCAACGTTTGAAACATAAGCACACATGAATTTATGCAGTCCTGTGCAGTACTGTGGAATAAAACACACTTTGTCAAAAAGCACCTTATCTCGGTCTGAAACAGCTGTTTTGGCAAAAGTGCACTCATGTGAAAAAAAGTGATTTAATTTGAAAAGGAAAGTTAAAAAAACGGTTGTTTTCAGTTTATCGTATGTAATTCAACATTCTTCACGTAAGCAAACATGAATTTACGCAGTCCTGTGCAGTACTGTGAAATAATTCACTAATGTGAAAAAAGTCATATAATTTTAAAATAAAAGTTAAATAACGGTTTTTTTTCACTTCTCCTATTGCAATTCAACATTGTACACACAAGCAAACATGAATTTACGCAGTCCTGCGCAGTACTGTGGAATAAAACACACTTTGTCAAAAACCACCTTATCTCAGTCTGAAACAGCTGTTTTGGCAAAAGTGCACTAATGTGAAAAAAGTGATTTAATTTGAAAAGGAAAGTTAAAAAACGGGTTGTTTTCACTTCATCTTATGTAATTCAACATTTTGCACGTAAGCAAACATGGATCTACGCAGTCCTGTGCAGTACTGTGGAATAATTCACTAATGTGAAAAAAGTCATATAATTTTAAAATGAAAGTTAAATAACGGTTTTTTTTCACTTCTCCTATTGTAATTCAACATTGTACACACAAGCAAACATGAATTTACGCAGTCCTGTGCAGTACTGTGGAATAAAACACACTTTGTCAAAAACCACCTTATCTCGGTCTGAAACAGCTGTTTTGGCAAAAGTGCACTCATGTGAAAAAAGTGATTTAATTTTAAAAGGAAAGTTAAAAAACGGGTTGTTTTCACTTTATCTTATGTAATTCAACATTTTGCACGTAAGCAAACATGAATTTACGCAGTCCTGTGCAGTACTGTGGAATAATTCACTAATGTGAAAAAAGTATTATAATTTTAAAATGAAAGTTAAATAACTGTTTCTTTTCACTTCACCTGATGTAATTCAACGTTTGAAACATAAGCACACATGGATTCATGCAGTCCTGTGCAGTACTGTGGAATAAAACACACTTTGTCAAAAACCACCTTATCTCAGTCTGAAACAGCTGTTTTGGCAAAAGTGCACTAATGTGAAAAAGTGATTTAATTTGAAAAGGAAAGTTAAAAAACGGGTTGTTTTCACTTCATCTTATTTAATTCAACATTTTGCACGTAAGCAAACATGAATCTACGCAGTCCTGTGCAGTACTGTGGAATAATTCACTAATGTGAAAAAAGTCATATAATTTTAAAATGAAAGTTAAATAACGGTTTTTTTCACTTCTCCTATTGTAATTCAACATTGTACACACAAGCAAACATGAATTTACGCAGTCCTGTGCAGTACTGTGGAATAAAACACACTTTGTCAAAAAGCACCTTATCTCGGTCTGAAACAGATGTTTTGGCAAAAGTGCACTCATGTGAAAAAAGTGATTTAATTTGAAAAGGAAAGTTACAAAACGGGTTGTTTTCACTTCATCTTATGTAATTCAACATTCTGCACGTCAGCAAACATGAATCTACACAGTCCTGTGCAGTACTGTGGAATAATTCACTAATGTGAAAAAAGTCATATAACGTTAAAATGAAAGTTAAATAACTGTTTTTTTTCACTTCTCCTTATGTAATTCAACATTGTACACACAAGCAAACATGAATTTACGCAGTCCTGTGCAGTACTGTGGAATAAAACGCACTTTGTCAAAAACCACCTTATCTCGGTCTGAAACAGCTGTTTTGGCAAAAGTGCACTAATGTGAAAAAAAGATTTAATTTTGAAAGGAAAGTTAAAAAACCGGTTGTTTTCAGTTTATCTTATGTAATTCAACATTCTGCACGTAAGCAAACATGAATTTACGCAGTCCTGTGCAGTACTGTGGAATAATTCACTAATGTGAAAAAAGTCATATAATTTTAAAATGAAAGGTAAATAACGTTTTTTTTCACTTCTCCTATTGTAATTCAACATTGTACACATAAGCAAACATGAATTTATGCAGTCCTGTGCAGTACTGTGGAATAAAACACACTTTGTCAAAAACCACCTTATCTCGGTCTGAAACAGCTGTTTTGGCAAAAGTGCACTCATGTGAAAAAAGTGATTTAATTTGAAAAGGAAAGTTAAAAAACGGGTTGTTTTCAGTTACTCTTACGTAATTCAACATTCTGCACGTCAGCAAACATGAATCTACGCAGTCCTGTGCAGTACTGTGGAATAATTCACTAATGTGAAAAAAGTATTATAATTTTAAAATGAAAGTTAAATAACTGTTTTTTTTCACTTCACCTGATGTAATTCAACGTTTGAAACATAAGCACACATGAATTTATGCAGTCCTGTGCAGTACTGTGGAATAAAACACACTTTGTCAAAAAGCACCTTATCTCGGTCTGAAACAGCTGTTTTGGCAAAAGTGCACTCATGTGAAAAAAAGTGATTTAATTTGAAAAGGAAAGTTAAAAAACGGGTTGGTTTCACTTCATCTTATGTAATTCAACATTTTGCACGTCAGCAAACATGAATCTACACAGTCCTGTGCAGTACTGTGGAATAATTCACTAATATGAAAAAAGTTATATAACGTTAAAATGAAAGTTAAATAACTGTTTTTTTTTCACTTCTCCTTATGTAATTCAACATTGTACACACAAGCAAACATGAATTTACGCAGTCCTGTGCAGTACTGTGGAATAAAACACACTTTGTCAAAAACCACCTTATCTCGGTCTGAAACAGCTGTTTTGGCAAAAGTGCACTCATGTGAAAAAAGTGATTTAATTTGAAAAGGAAAGTTAAAAAACGGGTTGTTTTCACTTTATCTTATGTAATTCAACATTTTGCACGTACGCAAACATGAATTTACGCAGTCCTGTGCAGTACTGTGGAATAATTCACTAATGTGAAAAAAGTATTATAATTTTAAAATGAAAGTTAAATAACTGTTTCTTTTCACTTCACCTGATGTAATTCAACGTTTGAAACATAAGCACACATGGATTCATGCAGTCCTGTGCAGTACTGTGGAATAAAACACACTTTGTCAAAAACCACCTTATCTCAGTCTGAAACAGCTGTTTTGGCAAAAGTGCACTAATGTGAAAAAAGTGATTTAATTTGAAAAGGAAAGTTAAAAAACGGGTTGTTTTCACTTCATCTTATTTAATTCAACATTTTGCACGTAAGCAAACATGAATCTACGCAGTCCTGTGCAGTACTGTGGAATAATTCACTAATGTGAAAAAAGTCATATAATTTTAAAATGAAAGTTAAATAACGGTTTTTTTCACTTCTCCTATTGTAATTCAACATTGTACACACAAGCAAACATGAATTTACGCAGTCCTGTGCAGTACTGTGGAATAAAACACACTTTGTCAAAAAGCACCTTATCTCGGTCTGAAACAGATGTTTTGGCAAAAGTGCACTCATGTGAAAAAAGTGATTTAATTTGAAAAGGAAAGTTACAAAACGGGTTGTTTTCACTTCATCTTATGTAATTCAACATTCTGCACGTCAGCAAACATGAATCTACACAGTCCTGTGCAGTACTGTGGAATAATTCACTAATGTGAAAAAAGTCATATAACGTTAAAATGAAAGTTAAATAACTGTTTTTTTTCACTTCTCCTTATGTAATTCAACATTGTACACACAAGCAAACATGAATTTACGCAGTCCTGTGCAGTACTGTGGAATAAAACGCACTTTGTCAAAAACCACCTTATCTCGGTCTGAAACAGCTGTTTTGGCAAAAGTGCACTAATGTGAAAAAAAGATTTAATTTTGAAAGGAAAGTTAAAAAACCGGTTGTTTTCAGTTTATCTTATGTAATTCAACATTCTGCACGTAAGCAAACATGAATTTACGCAGTCCTGTGCAGTACTGTGGAATAATTCACTAATGTGAAAAAAGTCATATAATTTTAAAATGAAAGGTAAATAACGTTTTTTTTCACTTCTCCTATTGTAATTCAACATTGTACACATAAGCAAACATGAATTTATGCAGTCCTGTGCAGTACTGTGGAATAAAACACACTTTGTCAAAAACCACCTTATCTCGGTCTGAAACAGCTGTTTTGGCAAAAGTGCACTCATGTGAAAAAAGTGATTTAATTTGAAAAGGAAAGTTAAAAAACGGGTTGTTTTCAGTTACTCTTACGTAATTCAACATTCTGCACGTCAGCAAACATGAATCTACGCAGTCCTGTGCAGTACTGTGGAATAATTCACTAATGTGAAAAAGTATTATAATTTTAAAATGAAAGTTAAATAACTGTTTCTTTTCACTTCACCTGATGTAATTCAACGTTTGAAACATAAGCACACATGAATTTATGCAGTCCTGTGCAGTACTGTGGAATAAAACACACTTTGTCAAAAAGCACCTTATCTCGGTCTGAAACAGCTGTTTTGGCAAAAGTGCACTCATGTGAAAAAAGTGATTTAATTTGAAAAGGAAAGTTAAAAAACGGGTTGGTTTCACTTCATCTTATGTAATTCAACATTTTGCACGTCAGCAAACATGAATCTACACAGTCCTGTGCAGTACTGTGGAATAATTCACTAATATGAAAAAAGTTATATAACGTTAAAATGAAAGTTAAATAACTGTTTTTTTTTCACTTCTCCTTATGTAATTCAACATTGTACACACAAGCAAACATGAATTTACGCAGTCCTGTGCAGTACTGTGGAATAAAACACACTTTGTCAAAAACCACCTTATCTCGGTCTGAAACAGCTGTTTTGGCAAAAGTGCACTCATGTGAAAAAAGTGATTTAATTTGAAAAGGAAAGTTAAAAAACGGGTTGTTTTCAGTTCATCTTATGTAATTCAACATTTTGCACGTCAGCAAACATGAATCTACACAGTCCTGTGCAGTACTGTGGAATAATTCACTAATATGAAAAAAGTCATATAACGTTAAAATGAAAGTTAAATAACTGTTTTTTTTTCACTTCTCCTTATGTAATTCAACATTGTACACACAAGCAAACATGAATTTATGCAGTCCTGTGCAGTACTGTGGAATAAAACACACTTTGTCAAAAAGCACCTTATCTCGGTCTGAAACAGCTGTTTTGGCAAAAGTGCACTCATGTGAAAAAAGTGATTTAATTTGAAAAGGAAAGTTACAAAACGGGTTGTTTTCACTTCATCTTATGTAATTCAACATTCTGCACGTCAGCAAACATGAATTTACGCAGTCCTGTGCAGTACTGTGGAATAATTTACTAATGTGAAAAAAGTATTATAATTTTAAAATGAAAGTTAAATAACTGTTTCTTTTCACTTCACCTGATGTAATTCAACGTTTGAAACATAAGCACACATGAATTTATGCAGTCCTGTGCAGTACTGTGGAATAAAACACACTTTGTCAAAAAGCACCTTATCTCGGTCTGAAACAGCTGTTTTGGGAAAAGTGCACTCATGTGAAAAAAGTGATTTAATTTGAAAAGGAAAGTTACAAAACGGGTTGTTTTCACTTCATCTTATGTAATTCAACATTCTGCACGTCAGCAAACATGAATTTACGCAGTCCTGTGCAGTACTATGGAATAATTCACTAATATGAAAAAAGTCATATAACGTTAAAATGAAAGGTAAATAACTGTTTTTTTTCACTTCTCCTTATGTAATTCAACATTGTACACACAAGCAAACATGAATTTACGCAGTCCTGTGCAGTACTGTGGAATAAAACGCACTTTGTCAAAAACCACCTTATCTCGGTCTGAAACAGCTGTTTTGGCAAAAGTGCACTAATGTGAAAAAAAGATTTAATTTTGAAAGGAAAGTTAAAAAACCGGTTGTTTTCAGTTTATCTTATGTAATTCAACATTCTGCACGTAAGCAAACATGAATTTACGCAGTCCTGTGCAGTACTGTGGAATAATTCACTAATGTGAAAAAAGTCATATAATTTTAAAATGAAAGGTAAAAAACGTTTTTTTTTCACTTCTCCTATTGTAATTCAACATTGTACACATAAGCAAACATGAATTTATGCAGTCCTGTGCAGTACTGTGGAATAAAACACACTTTGTCAAAAAGCACCTTATCTCGGTCTGAAACAGCTGTTTTGGCAAAAGTGCACTCATGTGAAAAAAGTGATTTAATTTGAAAAGGAAAGTTAAAAAACGGGTTGTTTTCACTTCATCTTATGTAATTCAACATTTTGCACGTAAGCAAACATGAATCTACGCAGTCCTGTGCAGTACTGTGGAATAATTCACTAATGTGAAAAAAGTCATATAATTTTAAAATAAAAGTTAAATAACGGTTTTTTTTCACTTCTCCTATTGTAATTCAACATTGTACACACAAGCAAACATGAATTTACGCAGTCCTGCGCAGTACTGTGGAATAAAACACACTTTGTCAAAAACCACCTTATCTCAGTCTGAAACAGCTGTTTTGGCAAAGTGCACTAATGTGAAAAAAAGTGATTTAATTTGAAAAGGAAAGTTAAAAAACGGGTTGTTTTCACTTCATCTTATGTAATTCAACATTTTGCACGTAAGCAAACATGGACCTACGCAGTCCTGTGCAGTACTGTGGAATAATTCACTAATGTGAAAAAAGTCATATAATTTTAAAATGAAAGTTAAATAACGGTTTTTTTCACTTCTCCTATTGTAATTCAACATTGTACACACAAGCAAACATGAATTTACGCAGTCCTGTGCAGTACTGTGGAATAAAACACACTTTGTCAAAAAGCACCTTATCTCGGTCTGAAACAGATGTTTTGGCAAAAGTGCACTAATGTGAAAAAAGTGATTTAATTTGAAAAGGAAAGTTAAAAAACGGGATGTTTTCAGTTACTCTTACGTAATTCAACATTCTGCACGTCAGCAAACATGAATTTACGCAGTCCTTTGCAGTACTGTGGAATAATTCACTAATATGAAAAAAGTCATATAACTTTAAAATGAAAGTTAAATAACTGTTTCTTTTCATTTCTCCTTATGTAATTCAACATTGTACACACAAGCAAACATGAATTTACGCAGTCCTGTGCAGTACTGTGGAATAATTCAGTAATGTGAAAAAAGTCATATAATTTTAAAATGAAAGTTAAATAACGGTTTTTTTTCACTTCTCCTATTGTAATTCAACATTGTACACACAAGCAAACATGAATTTACGCAGTCCTGTGCAGTACTGTGGAATAAAACGCACTTTGTCAAAAACCACCTTATCTCGGTCTGAAACAGCTGTTTTGGCAAAAGTGCACTCATGTGAAAAAAGTGATTTAATTTGAAAAGGAAAGTTAAAAAACGGGTTGTTTTCACTTCATCTTATGTAATTCAACATTTTGCACGTCAGCAAACATGAATCTACACAGTCCTGTGCAGTACTGTGGAATAATTCACTAATATGAAAAAAGTCATATAACGTTAAAATGAAAGTTAAATAACTGTTTTTTTTTCACTTCTCCTTATGTAATTCAACATTGTACACACAAGCAAACATGAATTTATGCAGTCCTGTGCAGTACTGTGGAATAAAACACACTTTGTCAAAAAGCACCTTATCTCGGTCTGAAACAGCTGTTTTGGCAAAAGTGCACTCATGTGAAAAAAGTGATTTAATTTGAAAAGGAAAGTTACAAAACGGGTTGTTTTCACTTCATCTTATGTAATTCAACATTCTGCACGTCAGCAAACATGAATTTACGCAGTCCTGTGCAGTACTATGGAATAATTCACTAATATGAAAAAAGTCATATAACGTTAAAATGAAAGGTAAATAACTGTTTTTTTCACTTCTCCTTATGTAATTCAACATTGTACACACAAGCAAACATGAATTTACGCAGTCCTGTGCAGTACTGTGGAATAAAACGCACTTTGTCAAAAACCACCTTATCTCGGTCTGAAACAGCTGTTTTGGCAAAAGTGCACTCATGTGAAAAAAGTGATTTAATTTTGAAAGGAAAGTTAAAAAACCGGTTGTTTTCAGTTTATCTTATGTAATTCAACATTCTGCACGTAAGCAAACATGAATTTACGCAGTCCTGTGCAGTACTGTGGAATAATTCACTAATGTGAAAAAAGTCATATAACGTTAAAATGAAAGTTAAATAACTGTTTTTGTTCACTTCTCCTTATGTAATTCAACATTGTACACACAAGCAAACATGAATTTACGCAGTCCTGCGCAGTACTGTGGAATAAAACACACTTTGTCAAAAACCACCTTATCTCGGTCTGAAACAGCTGTTTTGGCAAAAGTGCACTCATGTGAAAAAAGTGATTTAATTTTAAAAGGAAAGTTAAAAAACCGGTTGTTTTCAGTTACTCTTACGTAATTCAACATTCTGCACGTCAGCAAACATGAATTTACGCAGTCCTTTGCAATACTGTGGAATAATTCACTAATATGAAAAAAGTCATATAACGTTAAAATGAAAGTTAAATAACTGTTTTTTTTCACTTCTCCTTATGTAATTCAACATTGTACACACAAGCAAACATGAATTTACGCAGTCCTGCGCAGTACTGTGGAATAAAACACACTTTGTCAAAAACCACCTTATCTCGGTCTGAAACAGCTGTTTTGGCAAAAGTGCACTAATGTGAAAAAAGTGATTTAATTTGAAAAGGAAAGTTAAAAAACGGGATGTTTTCGGTTACTCTTACGTAATTCAACATTCTGCACGTCAGCAAACATGAATTTACGCAGTCCTGTGCAGTACTGTGGAATAATTCAGTAATGTGAAAAAAGTCATATAATTTTAAAATGAAAGTTAAATAACAGTTTTTTTTCACTTCTCCTATTGTAATTCAACATTGTACACACAAGCAAACATGAATTTACGCAGTCCTGTGCAGTACTGTGGAATAAAACACACTTTGTCAAAAACCACCTTATCTCGGTCTGAAACAGATGTTTTGGCAAAAGTGCACTAATGTGAAAAAAGTGATTTAATTTGAAAAGGAAAGTTAAAAAACGGGTTGTTTTCAGTTACTCTTACGTAATTCAACATTTTGCACGTAAGCAAACATGAATCTACGCAGTCCTGTGCAGTACTGTGGAATAATTCACTAATGTGAAAAAGTCATATAATTTTAAAATGAAAGTTAAATAACGGTTTTTTTTCACTTCTCCTATTGTAATTCAACATAGAACACATAAGCACACATGAATTTATGCAGTCCTGTGCAGTACTGTGGAATAAAACACACTTTGTCAAAAACCACCTTATCTCGGTCTGAAACAGCTGTTTTGGCAGAAGTGCAGTCATGTGAAAAAAGTGATTTAATTTTAAAAGGAAAGTTAAAAATAGGGATGTTTTCAGTTACTCTTACGTAATTCAACATTCTGCACGTCAGCAAACATGAATTTACGCAGTCCTTTGCAGTACTGTGGAATAATTCACTAATATGAAAAAAGTCATATAACGTTAAAATGAAAGTTAAATAACTGTCTTTTTTCACTTCTCCTTATGTAATTCAACATTGTACACACAAGCAAACATGAATTTACGCAGTCCTGCGCAGTACTGTGGAATAAAACACACTTTGTCAAAACCACCTTATCTCGGTCTGAAACAGCTGTTTTGGCAAAAGTGCACTAATGTGAAAAAAGTGATTTAATTTGAAAAGGAAAGTTAAAAAACGGGATGTTTTCAGTTACTCTTACGTAATTCAACATTCTGCACGTCAGCAAACATGAATTTACGCAGTCCTTTGCAGTACTGTGGAATAATTCACTAATATGAAAAAAGTCATATAACTTTAAAATGAAAGTTAAATAACTGTTTTTTTTTCACTTCTCCTTATGTAATTCAACATTGTACACACAAGCAAACATGAATTTACGCAGTCCTGCGCAGTACTGTGGAATAAAACACACTTTGTCAAAAACCACCTTATCTCGGTCTGAAACAGCTGTTTTGGCAAAAGTGCACTAATGTGAAAAAAGTGATTTAATTTTAAAAGGAAAGTTAAAAAACGGGATGTTTTCAGTTTATCTTATGTAATTCAACATTCTGCACGTAAGCAAACATGAATCTACGCAGTCCTGTGCAGTACTATGGAATAATTCACTAATTTGAAAAAAGTCATATAACGTTAAAATGAAAGTTAAATAACTGTTTTTTTTCACTTCTCCTTATGTAATTCAACATTGTACACACAAGCAAACATGAATTTACGCAGTCCTGCGCAGTACTGTGGAATAAAACACACTTTGTCAAAAACCACCTTATCTCGGTCTGAAACAGCTGTTTTGGTAAAAGTGCACTAATGTGAAAAAAGTGATTTAATTTTAAAAGGAAAGTTAAAAAACGGGTTGTTTTCACTTCATCTTATGTAATTCAACATTTTGCACGTCAGCAAACATGAATTTACGCAGTCCTGTGCAGTACTATGGAATAATTCACTAATTTGAAAAAAGTCATATAACGTTAAAATGAAAGTTAAATAACTGTTTCTTTTCACTTCTCCTTATGTAATTCAACATTGTACACACAAGCAAACATGAATTTACGCAGTCCTGCGCAGTACTGTGGAATAAAACACACTTTGTCAAAAAGCACCTTATCTCGGTCTGAAACAGCTGTTTTGGCAAAAGTGCACTAATGTGAAAAAAGTGATTTAATTTGAAAAGGAAAGTTAAAAAACGGGTTGTTTTCACTTCATCTTATGTAATTCAACATTTTGCACGTAAGCAAACATGAATCTACGCAATCCTGTGCAGTACTGTGGAATAATTCACTAACGTGAAAAAAGTCATATAATTTTAAAATGAAAGTTAAATAACGGTTTTTTTTCACTTCTCTATTGTAATTCAACATTGAACACATAAGCACTCATGAATGTATGCAGTCCTGTGCAGTACTGTGGAATAAAACACACTTTGTCAAAACCACCTTATCTCGGTCTGAAACAGCTGTTTTGGCAAAAGTGCACTAATGTGAAAAAGTGATTTAATTTGAAAAGGAAAGTTAAAAAACGGGATGTTTTCAGTTACTCTTACGTAATTCAACATTTTGCACGTAAGCAAACATGAATCTACGCAGTCCTGTGCAGTACTGTGGAATAATTCACTAATGTGAAAAAAGTCATATAATTTTAAAATGAAAGTTAAATAACGGTTTTTTTTCACTTCTCCTATTGTAATTCAACATAGAACACATAAGCACACATGAATTTATGCAGTCCTGTGCAGTACTGTGGAATAAAACACACTTTGTCAAAAACCACCTTATCTCGGTCTGAAACAGCTGTTTTGGCAGAAGTGCAGTCATGTGAAAAAAGTGATTTAATTTTAAAAGGAAAGTTAAAAATAGGGATGTTTTCAGTTACTCTTACGTAATTCAACATTCTGCACGTCAGCAAACATGAATTTACGCAGTCCTTTGCAGTACTGTGGAATAATTCACTAATATGAAAAAAGTCATATAACGTTAAAATGAAAGTTAAATAACTGTCTTTTTTCACTTCTCCTTATGTAATTCAACATTGTACACACAAGCAAACATGAATTTACGCAGTCCTGCGCAGTACTGTGGAATAAAACACACTTTGTCAAAAACCACCTTATCTCGGTCTGAAACAGCTGTTTTGGCAAAAGTGCACTAATGTGAAAAAAGTGATTTAATTTGAAAAGGAAAGTTAAAAAACGGGATGTTTTCAGTTACTCTTACGTAATTCAACATTCTGCACGTCAGCAAACATGAATTTACGCAGTCCTTTGCAGTACTGTGGAATAATTCACTAATATGAAAAAAGTCATATAACTTTAAAATGAAAGTTAAATAACTGTTTCTTTTCACTTCTCCTTATGTAATTCAACATTGTACACACAAGCAAACATGAATTTACGCAGTCCTGTGCAGTACTGTGGAATAAAACACACTTTGTCAAAAAGCACCTTATCTCGGTCTGAAACAGCTGTTTTGGCAAAAGTGCACTCATGTGAAAAAAGTGATTTAATTTTAAAATGAAAGTTAAAAAACGGGTTGTTTTCACTCTATCTTATGTAATTCAACATTTTGCACGTAAGCAAACATGAATTTACGCAGTCCTGTGCAGTACTATGGAATAAATCACTAATATGAAAAAAGTCATATAACGTTAAAATGAAAGTTAAATAACTGTTTTTTTCACTTCTCCTATTGTAATTCAACATTGTACACACAAGCAAACATGAATTTACGCAGTCCTGTGCAGTACTGTGGAATAAAACACACTTTGTCAAAAACCACCTGATCTTAGTCTGAAACAGCTGTTTTGGCAAAAGTGCACTAATGTGAAAAAAAGTGATTTAATTTGAATAGGAAAGTTAAAAAAACGGGTTGTTTTCACTTCATCTTATGTAATTCAACATTGTACACACAAGCAAACATGAATTTACGCAGTCCTGTGCAGTACTATGGAATAATTCACTAATATGAAAAAAGTCATATAATTTTAAAATGAAAGTTAAATAACGGTTTTTTTCACTTCTCCTATTGTAATTCAACATAGAACACATAAGCACACATTAATTTATGCAGTCCTGCGCAGTACTGTGGAATAAAACACACTTTGTCAAAAACCACCTTATCTCGGTCTGACACAGCTGTTTTGGCAAAAGTGCACTAATGTGAAAAAAGTGATTTAATTTGAAAAGGAAAGTTAAAAAACGGGATGTTTTCAGTTACTCTTACGTAATTCAACATTCTGCACGTCAGCAAACATGAATTTACGCAGTCCTTTGCAGTACTGTGGAATAATTCACTAATATGAAAAAAGTCATATAACGTTAAAATGAAAGTTAAATAACTGTTTTTTTTCACTTCTCCTTATGTAATTCAACATTGTACACACAAGCAAACATGAATTTACGCAGTCCTGCGCAGTACTGTGGAATAAAACACACTTTGTCAAAAACCACCTTATCTCGGTCTGAAACAGCTGTTTTGGCAAAAGTGCACTAATGTGAAAAAAGTGATTTAATTTGAAAAGGAAAGTTAAAAAACGGGTTGTTTTCACTTCATCTTATGTATTTCAACATTTTGCACGTAAGCAAACATGAATCTACGCAGTCCTGTGCAGTACTATGGAATAATTCACTAATGTGAAAAAAGTCATATAACGTTAAAATGAAAGTTAAATAACTGTTTTTTTTCACTTCTCCTTATGTAATTCAACATTGTACACACAAGCAAACATGAATTTACGCAGTCCTGCGCAGTACTGTGGAATAAAACACACTTTGTCAAAAACCACCTTATCTCGGTCTGAAACAGCTGTTTTGGCAAAAGTGAACTAATGTGAAAAAAGTGATTTAATTTGAAAAGGAAAGTTAAAAAACGGGTTGTTTTCACTTAATCTTATGTAATTCAACATTCTGCACGTCAGCAAACATGAATTTACGCAGTCTTGTGCAGTACTGTGGAATAATTCACTAATGTGAAAAAAGTCATATAATTTTAAAATGAAAGTTAAATAACGGTTTTTTTTCACTTCTCCTAGTGTAATTCAACATTGTACACACAAGCAAACATGAATTTACGCAGTCCTGCGCAGTACTGTGGAATAATTCACTAATGTGAATAAAGTCATTTAATTTTAAAAGGAAAGTTAAATAACGGTTTTTTTTTCAGTTCTCCTATTGTAATTCAACATTGAACACATAAGCACTCATGAATGTATGCAGTCCTGTGCAGTACTGTGGAATAAAACACACTTTGTCAAAAACCACCTTATCTCGGTCTGAAACAGCTGTTTTGGCAAAAGTGCACTCGTGAAAAAAGTTATTTAATTTTAAAAGGAAAGTTAAGAAACGGGTTGTTTTCACTTCATCTTATGTAATTCAACATTTTGCACGTCAGCAAACATGAATTTACGCAGTCCTGTGCAGTACTATGGAATAATTCACTAATATGAAAAAAGTCATATAACGTTAAAATGAAAGTTAAATAACTGTTTTTTTTCACTTCTCCTTATGTAATTCAACATTGTACACACAAGCAAACATGAATTTACGCAGTCCTGCGCAGTACTGTGGAATAAAACACACTTTGTCAAAAACCACCTTATCTCGGTCTGAAACAGCTGTTTTGGCAAAAGTGCACTAATGTGAAAAAAGTGATTTAATTTTAAAAGGAAAGTTAAAAAACGGGATGTTTTCAGTTTATCTTATGTAATTCAACATTCTGCACGTAAGCAAACATGAATCTACGCAGTCCTGTGCAGTACTATGGAATAATTCACTAATTTGAAAAAAGTCATATAACGTTAAAATGAAAGTTAAATAACTGTTTTTTTTCACTTCTCCTTATGTAATTCAACATTGTACACACAAGCAAACATGAATTTACGCAGTCCTGCGCAGTACTGTGGAATAAAACACACTTTGTCAAAAACCACCTTATCTCGGTCTGAAACAGCTGTTTTGGTAAAAGTGCACTAATGTGAAAAAGTGATTTAATTTTAAAAGGAAAGTTAAAAAACGGGTTGTTTTCACTTCATCTTATGTAATTCAACATTTTGCACGTCAGCAAACATGAATTTACGCAGTCCTGTGCAGTACTATGGAATAATTCACTAATTTGAAAAAAGTCATATAACGTTAAAATGAAAGTTAAATAACTGTTTCTTTTCACTTCTCCTTATGTAATTCAACATTGTACACACAAGCAAACATGAATTTACGCAGTCCTGCGCAGTACTGTGGAATAAAACACACTTTGTCAAAAAGCACCTTATCTCGGTCTGAAACAGCTGTTTTGGCAAAAGTGCACTAATGTGAAAAAAGTGATTTAATTTGAAAAGGAAAGTTAAAAAACGGGTTGTTTTCACTTCATCTTATGTAATTCAACATTTTGCACGTAAGCAAACATGAATCTACGCAATCCTGTGCAGTACTGTGGAATAATTCACTAACGTGAAAAAAGTCATATAATTTTAAAATGAAAGTTAAATAACGGTTTTTTTTCACTTCTCTATTGTAATTCAACATTGAACACATAAGCACTCATGAATGTATGCAGTCCTGTGCAGTACTGTGGAATAAAACACACTTTGTCAAAAACCACCTTATCTCGGTCTGAAACAGCTGTTTTGGCAAAAGTGCACTAATGTGAAAAAAGTGATTTAATTTGAAAAGGAAAGTTAAAAAACGGGATGTTTTCAGTTACTCTTACGTAATTCAACATTTTGCACGTAAGCAAACATGAATCTACGCAGTCCTGTGCAGTACTGTGGAATAATTCACTAATGTGAAAAAAGTCATATAATTTTAAAATGAAAGTTAAATAACGGTTTTTTTTCACTTCTCCTATTGTAATTCAACATAGAACACATAAGCACACATGAATTTATGCAGTCCTGTGCAGTACTGTGGAATAAAACACACTTTGTCAAAAACCACCTTATCTCGGTCTGAAACAGCTGTTTTGGCAGAAGTGCAGTCATGTGAAAAAAGTGATTTAATTTTAAAAGGAAAGTTAAAAATAGGGATGTTTTCAGTTACTCTTACGTAATTCAACATTCTGCACGTCAGCAAACATGAATTTACGCAGTCCTTTGCAGTACTGTGGAATAATTCACTAATATGAAAAAAGTCATATAACGTTAAAATGAAAGTTAAATAACTGTCTTTTTCACTTCTCCTTATGTAATTCAACATTGTACACACAAGCAAACATGAATTTACGCAGTCCTGCGCAGTACTGTGGAATAAAACACACTTTGTCAAAAACCACCTTATCTCGGTCTGAAACAGCTGTTTTGGCAAAAGTGCACTAATGTGAAAAAAGTGATTTAATTTGAAAAGGAAAGTTAAAAAACGGGATGTTTTCAGTTACTCTTACGTAATTCAACATTCTGCACGTCAGCAAACATGAATTTACGCAGTCCTTTGCAGTACTGTGGAATAATTCACTAATATGAAAAAAGTCATATAACTTTAAAATGAAAGTTAAATAACTGTTTCTTTTCACTTCTCCTTATGTAATTCAACATTGTACACACAAGCAAACATGAATTTACGCAGTCCTGTGCAGTACTGTGGAATAAAACACACTTTGTCAAAAAGCACCTTATCTCGGTCTGAAACAGCTGTTTTGGCAAAAGTGCACTCATGTGAAAAAAGTGATTTAATTTTAAAATGAAAGTTAAAAAACGGGTTGTTTTCACTCTATCTTATGTAATTCAACATTTTGCACGTAAGGAAACATGAATTTACGCAGTCCTGTGCAGTACTATGGAATAAATCACTAATATGAAAAAAGTCATATAACGTTAAAATGAAAGTTAAATAACTGTTTTTTTTCACTTCTCCTATTGTAATTCAACATTGTACACACAAGCAAACATGAATTTACGCAGTCCTGTGCAGTACTGTGGAATAAAACACACTTTGTCAAAAACCACCTGATCTTAGTCTGAAACAGCTGTTTTGGCAAAAGTGCACTAATGTGAAAAAAGTGATTTAATTTGAATAGGAAAGTTAAAAAACGGGTTGTTTTCACTTCATCTTATGTAATTCAACATTGTACACACAAGCAAACATGAATTTACGCAGTCCTGTGCAGTACTATGGAATAATTCACTAATATGAAAAAAGTCATATAATTTTAAAATGAAAGTTAAATAACGGTTTTTTTTCACTTCTCCTATTGTAATTCAACATAGAACACATAAGCACACATTAATTTATGCAGTCCTGCGCAGTACTGTGGAATAAAACACACTTTGTCAAAAACCACCTTATCTCGGTCTGACACAGCTGTTTTGGCAAAAGTGCACTAATGTGAAAAAAGTGATTTAATTTGAAAAGGAAAGTTAAAAAACGGGATGTTTTCAGTTACTCTTACGTAATTCAACATTCTGCACGTCAGCAAACATGAATTTACGCAGTCCTTTGCAGTACTGTGGAATAATTCACTAATATGAAAAAAAGTCATATAACGTTAAAATGAAAGTTAAATAACTGTTTTTTTTCACTTCTCCTTATGTAATTCAACATTGTACACACAAGCAAACATGAATTTACGCAGTCCTGCGCAGTACTGTGGAATAAAACACACTTTGTCAAAAACCACCTTATCTCGGTCTGAAACAGCTGTTTTGGCAAAAGTGCACTAATGTGAAAAAGTGATTTAATTTGAAAAGGAAAGTTAAAAAACGGGTTGTTTTCACTTCATCTTATGTAATTCAACATTTTGCACGTAAGCAAACATGAATCTACGCAGTCCTGTGCAGTACTATGGAATAATTCACTAATGTGAAAAAAGTCATATAACGTTAAAATGAAAGTTAAATAACTGTTTTTTTCACTTCTCCTTATGTAATTCAACATTGTACACACAAGCAAACATGAATTTACGCAGTCCTGCGCAGTACTGTGGAATAAAACACACTTTGTCAAAAACCACCTTATCTCGGTCTGAAACAGCTGTTTTGGCAAAAGTGAACTAATGTGAAAAAAGTGATTTAATTTGAAAAGGAAAGTTAAAAAACGGGTTGTTTTTCACTTAATCTTATGTAATTCAACATTCTGCACGTCAGCAAACATGAATTTACGCAGTCTTGTGCAGTACTGTGGAATAATTCACTAATGTGAAAAAAGTCATATAATTTTAAAATGAAAGTTAAATAACGGTTTTTTTCACTTCTCCTAGTGTAATTCAACATTGTACACACAAGCAAACATGAATTTACGCAGTCCTGCGCAGTACTGTGGAATAATTCACTAATGTGAATAAAGTCATTTAATTTTAAAATGAAAGTTAAATAACGGTTTTTTTTCAGTTCTCCTATTGTAATTCAACATTGAACACATAAGCACTCATGAATGTATGCAGTCCTGTGCAGTACTGTGGAATAAAACACACTTTGTCAAAAACCACCTTATCTCGGTCTGAAACAGCTGTTTTGGCAAAAGTGCACTCGTGAAAAAAGTTATTTAATTTTAAAAGGAAAGTTAAGAAACGGGTTGTTTTCACTTCATCTTATGTAATTCAACATTTTGCACGTCAGCAAACATGAATTTACGCAGTCCTGTGCAGTACTATGGAATAATTCACTAATATGAAAAAAGTCATATAACGTTAAAATGAAAGTTAAATAACTGTTTTTTTCACTTCTCCTTATGTAATTCAACATTGTACACACAAGCAAACATGAATTTACGCAGTCCTGCGCAGTACTGTGGAATAAAACACACTTTGTCAAAAACCACCTTATCTCAGTCTGAAACAGCTGTTTTGGCAAAAGTGCACTAATGTGAAAAAAGTGATTTAATTTTAAAAGGAAAGTTAAAAAACGGGATGTTTTCAGTTTATCTTATGTAATTCAACATTCTGCACGTAAGCAAACATGAATCTACGCAGTCCTGTGCAGTACTATGGAATAATTCACTAATTTGAAAAAAGTCATATAACGTTAAAATGAAAGTTAAATAACTGTTTTTTTCACTTCTCCTTATGTAATTCAACATTGTACACACAAGCAAACATGAATTTACGCAGTCCTGCGCAGTACTGTGGAATAAAACACACTTTGTCAAAAACCACCTTATCTCGGTCTGAAACAGCTGTTTTGGTAAAAGTGCACTAATGTGAAAAAGTGATTTAATTTTAAAAGGAAAGTTAAAAAACGGGTTGTTTTCACTTCATCTTATGTAATTCAACATTTTGCACGTCAGCAAACATGAATTTACGCAGTCCTGTGCAGTACTATGGAATAATTCACTAATTTGAAAAAAGTCATATAACGTTAAAATGAAAGTTAAATAACTGTTTCTTTTCACTTCTCCTTATGTAATTCAACATTGTACACACAAGCAAACATGAATTTACGCAGTCCTGCGCAGTACTGTGGAATAAAACACACTTTGTCAAAAAGCACCTTATCTCGGTCTGAAACAGCTGTTTTGGCAAAAGTGCACTAATGTGAAAAAAGTGATTTAATTTGAAAAGGAAAGTTAAAAAAACGGGTTGTTTTCACTTCATCTTATGTAATTCAACATTTTGCACGTAAGCAAACATGAATCTACGCAATCCTGTGCAGTACTGTGGAATAATTCACTAACGTGAAAAAGTCATATAATTTTAAAATGAAAGTTAAATAACGGTTTTTTTCACTTCTCTATTGTAATTCAACATTGAACACATAAGCACTCATGAATGTATGCAGTCCTGTGCAGTACTGTGGAATAAAACACACTTTGTCAAAAACCACCTTATCTCGGTCTGAAACAGCTGTTTTGGCAAAAGTGCACTAATGTGAAAAAAGTGATTTAATTTGAAAAGGAAAGTTAAAAAACGGGATGTTTTCAGTTACTCTTACGTAATTCAACATTCTGCACGTCAGCAAACATGAATTTACGCAGTCCTTTGCAGTACTGTGGAATAATTCACTAATATGAAAAAAAGTCATATAACTTTAAAATGAAAGTTAAATAACTGTTTTTTTTCACTTCTACTTATGTAATTCAACATTGTACACACAAGCAAACATGAATTTACGCAGTCCTGCGCAGTACTGTGGAATAAAACACACTGTCAAAAACCACCTTATCTCGGTCTGAAACAGCTGTTTTGGGAAAAGTGCACTGATGTGAAAAAAGTGATTTAATTGTAAAAGGAAAGTTAAAAAAACGGTTGTTTTCAGTTTATCTTATGTAATTCAACATTCTTCACGTAAGCAAACATGAATTTAATTAGTCCTGTGCAGTACTGAGGAATAATTCACTAATGTGAAAAAAGTCATATAATTTTAAAATGAAAGGTAAATAACGTTTTTTTTTCACTTCTCCCATTGTAATTTAACATTGTACACAAAAGCAAACATGAATTTATGCAGTCCTGTGCAGTACTGTGGAATAAAACACACTTTGTCAAAAACCACCTTATCTCGGTCTGAAACAGAAGTTTTGGCAAAAGTGCACTAATGTGAAAAAAGTGATTTAATTTGAAAAGGAAAGTTAAAAAACGGGTTGTTTTCAGTTACTCTTACGTAATTCAACGTTCTGCACGTCAGCAAACATGAAGTTACGCAGTCCTGTGCAGGACTGCAGAATAAAACACACTGGTCAAAACCCATCTTACCTCTGTCTGAAACAGCTGTCTTGGCAAAAGTGCACTCATGTGAAAAAAGTCTAATAATTTTAAAAGGAAAGTTAAAATGCGGGTTATTTTCATTTCACCTTATGTAATTCAAGGTTTTGCACACAAGCAAACATGAATTTACGCAGTCCTGTGGAATAAATCACACTTCTCTTGGTTTGAAAAATATGTTTTGGCAATCAATCATTCTTTATTTACACAGCGTATTTTTACAATCAAAAATTGATCCAAGGCGCTTTACAGAATTCCAGGGCCTAACCCCAGACAAGCAACAGTGGTAAGGAAAAAGTCCTCTTTTACAGGAAGAAACCTACATGAGCACTACTCATGTCGGGGGACACTCCTGCTGTTGGACGGCTGGGTAAAGAGAGAGGAGAGGAGAGGAGAGGAGAGGAAGAGGAGAAGAAGGAGAAGGAGAGGGGGAGAGGAGAGGAGAGGGAGAGGAGAGGAGAGGGAAAGGAGAGGCACAGAAAAACACACAAAAATACAAAATACATTATACAACGGGTCAGCGGGCCAGAGGTCATCATGCAGCTCCGCAGGTAGCGATACCTGTAAGTAAATGTGTGTGTGGGGGGGATTGGTGAAGAGGATTGGTCCAAGTACAGAACCTTGAGGAACTCCATGGCTAACCCTACTGTATGAAGAGGGAACGCCATGGGCGTGAGCAAACTGGTATCTATCAGGTAGATATGATCTAAACCAGTCTAGTTTTGCCCCTTTATTCCCAATCATATATTCCAGTCTCTGTAACAGGATGCTGTGATCAACTGTATCAAAAGCAGCACTGAGATCCAACAGAACCAGCATAGAGACCAGTCCATGATCTGAAGCTATGAGAAGATCATTAGTAACTTTAAGAAGTGCTGTTTCTGTGCTGTGGTGAGCTCTAAAGCCTAAGTGAATCTCAAACAGGCTGTTCCTCTGCAGGTGCTCCAGTAACTGAGTCACCACCACCTTCTCAAGAATTTTAGAAATGAAAGGAAGGTTGGATATTGGCCGATAATTTACTAATACTTCAGGATCCAGTGATGGTTTTTAAGCAAAGGCTTAATCACTGCCACCTTGTAGGACCGGGGTACATAACCTGTCACTAAGGTCTGGTCCAGGATAGGACTGCCTATCAGTGGTAAAACATCCTTCAACAGGTGTGTTGGGATGGGATCTAAAAGACATGTGGTGGTCTTGGATTTCTGAATCAGCGATGACGCCTCAGAAAAATGTATAGGGCTGAAGGAGTTTAAGGGCTCATTGTATGTTCCCACAGTCAGCACATCTGGTGATGGTCCAGTTGTTGGGATGGCCTGTTAGTTTCCCTCTGATTGCTAGAACTTTATCAGTGAAGAAGCTCATAAAGTCTTCACCACTAAGGGAAGAAGGGATACGTGGGTCTAAAGCACTGTGACTCTTAGTTAATTTGGCCACAGTACTGAAAAGAAACCTGTGGTTGCTCTTATTTTCCTCAATTAAAGAAAAATAAGCTGTTCTAGCCTTGCAAAGGGCCTTTTTGTAAACTAAGAGACAGTCTTTCCAGGCTACATGATAGCTGTCTATTTTACAAGAATGCCACTTTCTTTCTAATCTTCGCACTTTCTGCTTGAGGGTCCTGATATGTGAATTATACCAGGGGGCACACCTCCTCTGATTTACTATTTTCTTTTTCAGGCGGGCAACAGAATCAAGCATGATTCTCAGTGAGGCTGCTGCACCTTCAGCAATAGAGTCAACCTCTGCAGGGCTAAGATTATAATGATTGATCCCTGGGGAAACACACGGTGGTCCTGGGATTAGCACAGGGATCACTTTCTTAAACTTAGGTACAGCATTATCTGAAAGACATCTACGATAGTAAGACTTTGTTCTGAGCATAGAAGAATCCTTAATTATAAATGTAAAAATGATCAACGAATGGTCTGACAGGAGTGGGTTCTGAGGGACAAGAAATCAGAGAACTCTGATTGGAACTGTCAATGTGGCCCAGCAGGGGGCTGATATACAACTACAAACAAAAGTGGCTTTTCTGCCTTCCAGTTCAGATGGTGTGAGCACATGCTGTGCAGTAGAGCTGCGTCGAACAACTGGGGAGGGGGATGTCTCAGCCATTCAACTTCTGGCACCAGCAAGATAGGTGCGAGCGTATGCTGTGCAGGCGCCCTGTGTCCGCGCCTTGGAGGCTATATGAGTTCCGAAATTTGTACGCATAGGTAGAGATCTCTCTGCATGCTTCTATGCATGTATCATGACCGACTGATTGAATAAACCATCTCCTACACAGTAACTTAGACTTGTCTTCTGATTCCCCTAGGTTGCCCCTTCCACCTCTACCCACCCCAGATGACCTTGACCTGCCAGAAGGACTCCACCCAACAACCTCAGAGACGGCCTGTGGGGTGAGCCCAAGAAGATCTTTTTCCCCTCTGGCCACCAGGGGATGAGAGAAGGGGACAACAGGCCCGTGGTACCCACCATGCCATTGGTCCAAGTGGGAGGCCCTCAGGGCAACCCAATGTATGAAGGCTATAAACCGACTATGAATGTGAGTATATAACGGGTTATATAAGGCTAAGATATGAACTATAAATATTATGAACAGTATGATTGTATGTACAGTGGTAGTGCAGTATTGGAAATATTTACAGTAGTGCAGGTTAAATTAGTTACAGGACATAAGGACATAAGGTCCTGGTAAATTGTAAATGGCGGTTCAGTCCATGTGCTATTGTTGTGTGTATGAGAATACAGTCTGTCATTGTTGTGAGTGTGGGTGGCTGTGGGTGTATGTGTTTTTCAGTCCATAGTGTCAGTGTGGTTCATCTGTCAGGAGGCCGAGTTCAGGAGTGTGAAAGCCGTGGGGAAGAAGCTGTTCCGGTACCTGTTGGTCTTTGGCTCCTGTAGCGCCTCCCAGAAGGCAGGAGGGTGAAGAGTCCATGTGCTGGGTGACTGGAGTCTTTGATGATTTTCCCAGCCCTTTTCAGGCACCGCGGAATTCCTGCAAATAGAATTTCAAATTCTTATCTTTCTGTGTGGCGAGTGACTGGATGGCAGACAGAGAGTGTTAAGTCCTCTGAATTTTGTGAGAATTCCTCTGAATTTTTGTGTTATTTATCATTATTATAAAGGTTTAAATTGGCTATTTAAAGATTTAGTCTTCTTTCATTTGTTTTGAAGTTGAGCATTTTAGTGTGAAAGGGGCTTGGTGACTTCCGGGTTAACGGTTCATCTCAAGCTATTAAATTTGCTTTGGAGCTATACAGGAGCACACTGCCCATTGGTAAGCCAATGTTAAGCTAGTTAATAGTATACTATAATAATTTGTACATGTAAAAGATGATAACAACTGTATGCTGTGATATTTACAGAATGTTTGTTCTAGTAAGCATGTTATTACTGCTATAAGCTAGTCGCTAATTAATTATTACGCTAACTCGCGCTAGCGTAATAAGCTAACTTACTGAGCACCTCAGGCAACCTTTAGCCAGCGTTCTTGTGCATGTAAAATGTTAATTTTTACTGGTAAATACTGGTTTTGTGTTGTATAGTGTAATGACCTCCATGTTCAATGTTCAATGTTCTGTTACAAAGCCTGTTCTGTCTTGTTATATTGTGTTGGTTAGGGTTAGAGACGGGGGGCGGGCGAAGAGTGAGGGACATGAAGGGGCGTGTGTGCGCGTGCGCGAGGGCGGGAGAGTGAGTGAGGTACGAGAGTGGTTCGGGGGTTCTTTTTTGATGGCGTGGTTACGGCCGACCTGTGGGTTGTTAAATAAAGCACTTTGTACCCAAGAAGTCGTCCGTTGTTCCTGATCCTGACAGAAGGAACGCTACAATAATTTAGTGATTTTGATTCAGTATAATTCATTTAGACTATATGTGCAGCTAATTGATTACTGCCCAGTGACAATTTTCTATAACTTTTTCATTTTAGATTAATTTCAGCTGTTGGGGTGTAACTCAGGGCACGAGGGAGGAGTCAGGCTGGATGGTGGTGGTGGTTAATAGGGTGGCGGGTAGGTAGTTTCGAGAGAGGCGGATGGTCCGGCATCGGATTTCCAGCTGTCCTGCAGAGACGGATAAAGGGCAGAAGAAGGGGAAGGGTGAGTTTTCTGCTTGGGCTTTGCTATCTTAACTTTCCTTACTTTCAATTGCATCATTGCCTTCTGTCATTGCTCTCTCTGGCGGTTATCACATTCGTTTTTCCCAACATTTCAACTTTTCTTCCATAATTATCATTGCATGCAATTCTTTTGCTGATACTTTCTTCTTGCTCATCATCTCATTCTTTTTCTTTTGCATGTATAATGTTAATTTTCACTGGTAAATACTGGTTTTGTGTTGTATAATTTAGTGATTTTGATTCAGTATAATTCATTTAGACCAGGGGTCGCCAACCTTTTTGAACCTGAGAGCTACTTCAAGGGCACTGAGTAATACAAAGGGCTACCACTTTGATAACACACTTCTGAAAGAACAACGTTGCACAGTTCACCTTTAATTTTATATTCATAGCCTTCTACGTGAAGACACTGATTGTTAATGATTAATGGTTGGAACAAGAACCTGCGACCAGTCAAGCACACCAATCAGCTGCCTGAAGACTCAGGTGAGTTGATTAAGTGAGTCCAGTCTAATGTGCTGCTGCTGGGTTGAACAAGAACCTACAGCCACACGGCCCTTTGTGGAACAGTTTGGACACCCCTGCATTAAAACAAATCATCATGTCTGTTAAATTTAGTAACACATCTGTAACAGTTGTTCAGTATTTTAAATCTATCTTTGCCATGGCACTGACATGTTGCCACCAACAACATCTGTCATTTGTTTCTTTATCTGTTAGTGGGAAGCCTGGCATTGCATGCTCTTCACCAGTGTACTGTAATCTGGGATGTAAGTTGACACTGCAACTCTCAGTGACTCTTGCAGATGTGCATCAGTGAGGCGTGTTCTGTGTTTGTTCTTAATGAAGTTCATATCAGAATAGGCTGATTCACACAGATAGGTTGAACCAAACATGCTGGCAACTTTCATGGCTGCTGTGCACACACCACTGTACTTTTCAGTATTTGCAAGGCACCAAAAGTTTGGTGCAGCCTGGTTGGCTTTGAGGTGGAGGTCATTTTGCAAGGTTACAATTTCCATCTCCACCTGACCAACATCCAAGTTGAACGTTGCACTTAGTTGCTCAGCAATGCATGTTGTATCCACTTGCATGAAAGGATTGGAAATGAATGACACACATGGCTCAAGCTGATCAAAGTCACAAAACCTCTTCTCAAACTCTTGCCCAAGTCTGTTTATGACTTGAGAGTACTTTTCTGCAGCTTTGTCAAAAGTCTCAGATGCAGAAGCATTGTCTTTCAGCACTGACTGCACAGAGGGAAAGTGCAGCCCTTTTTTTGTCTGTAAATGCATGGCGAAAATGCACATCTTGGTTTTAAATGCATTGACAGAACTTATCATGTCAGCAACAGTTTTACCTTTGCCCTGCAGCTCACAGTTCAAAAGGTTTAGTTTCCCAGTAATGTCAGTTAAAAATGCAAGGTCCAGTATCCACTCAGTGTCCTCCAGCAGAGAGGTGTCTTCACCTTTGGACTGCATGAACTCTTTGATTTCATCCAAAAGCAAGAAAAAACGTTTCAAAATACGTCCCCTGCTCAGCCATCGGATTTCTGTGTGCAGTAACAGGTCTCCATATTCAGCTGACAGCTCCTCCAATAGCACCTTAAATGTTCTGTGCTGTTTAGCGTTGGAGCGGATGCTATTTATAATCTTCACCACGGGAGTCATCACGTGCTCAAAGCCGGTAACTTTTGCACATATCACCTGCTGGTGAATAATGCAGTGGTAATGCAGAAATGGTGGGAAGTCTGTGTCACCTTTACAGTGTGCGATGAAACCTGAATGCTGGCCGGTCATAGCAGGGGCTCCGTTTGTAGTCACCGATACCAGCTTTTCCAGTGGTACGTTTTTCTCCGTGAAAAAACTCCTCACTGCGTTATAAATGTCAACTCCCCTCGTAGTTGTCTTCAGGGGCAGTAGTGTCAGGAGTTCTTCTTTTGTGGAGAAATCATCAAATGCCATCCGTATAAAGATCATCAGCTGCGCGGTACTGCTGTTATCCACAGACTCGTCGCACTGGATGCTAAACCACCTGCACCTAGCCAGATCCCGGTCCAGCTGTTCTGTCAAGTTCCCAGACATAGCCCTTCGAGCCATCGTGTTGGCCCCCAGCTGTACATCGGAGAGAGTGGAGAGGATATCGCTTCCATTCTTCTCGTCTTTACTCACAGTGTTAGCAATAATGATCATATCTTCTTTGAGAACTTCCCCGTCTGAAAATGCCTTCTTCTTCTTTATCAAAAAATGTGTAGCTCTAAAAGAGGCTTCAGTTGATTTTTCAGAGTTTTTCACTGGCCTTGTAAAAAAAGACTGCTGTTTGTCCAAAGCTGCCTTTAACTCGCGGGCCTTTTCTGTCCGTAGTTCGCTGCCGGGTGGGTACTTAGCATGGTAGCTTTTGTGACAAGTGCTGAAGTGTCTTTCAACGTTGTGCCGCTTTGCCATCGCCGCAGTCGCACCGCAAATGAGACACACAGTTTTCTTTAACATTAGTGAAAAAGAATTCTTCCTCCCATTCACTGTGAAAATAGTACGTTTTCTTCCTTTTTTCCGCCGTGTTTATGTTGGTAAAAAACGCTTTCGTCTTCCCGCCACTCAAGACCAAGGTCGAGTTTGTCATGCGCGCTCGCCTGACCTCTGCCCTGTCCTATGTCAGAGTTCTCATATTAGTGAATTTTGCTTTTTTAGGTTTTTTTTTTTAGGTTTTTATATATTTTTTATACTTTTTGTTTTTAATTTACATCACTGTAAATGCAATTCAAAAAGAATGGCAACACAATTTAATCAAATTTTAGACAGTGATAGTTCGTGATTAGGTCTATTTTTAGAACTGGCCTGTGGGCGACTGATATGGTCGCCGGGTTGGCGACCCCTGATTTAGACTATATGTGCAGCTAATTGATTACTGCCCAGTGACAATTTTATATAACTTTTTCATTTTAGATTAAATTCAGCTTTATGACCTGTGGTCACAGTTATTAAAAATAAAAGAACATCATAAATAACCACGAGTTATTACTTCCGTGTGCTTCCTGTGGGCCTTTTCGGAGGGCCAAGACTCAAAAATCCGAACAGAGACGAGGGAAGCTTTACAGCACAGAGAGTGGACGGTGGGCCTGGCAGGGCAGCAGCTGTCTTTGCCGCTTCATCTCCACGAGCGTTACCTGCAGACACAGGGTCAGAAAGATTAGTGTGAGCGGTGAGAGGAGTGAGAGACAGTCCCGTACCACGATAACTGTGGCCGTTGCCGGGACATCGGTAAAGTGTGACATAGAGTGAACTTGGAGTGATGTAGAATACTGGACATATGGGTCAGATGTGTCCTCCCAATCAGTGGCGAGGCGACACAGCTTAATCCAAGGTCCGAGGTCCTTCCGATGATCTTCTGGCCCTTTTGACAGGGAGATGTGAGGGGTACTGGACGGAACATCAAACCTTGTATCACAGAGTAGGTGGGTTGACAGACACACACAGACAAGTTGACAGACACAGCGCAGCGCATGGGATGCCAGTACATAGTATGTGTGGTTAGGTGAACTGAGGCTTGTGCTTAGAAACGCTCCTCATAATTTGTGTCCCGGCTTGGTGCCACATGTGTGGTACAGTGCACTGCATCATCTGTTTGCAGATGTGCAGCAGGGCCCACTCTGCCTTTTGCCCATTGTAATGGCATGCTCGACTCTGGATGGGGCAGCCCCCAAATATAAATCCATTTAAATTCAAGGGTTACAGGAGTAACTGATGAGGGGGATGGACGCTCGAGCTCTAATCCCTCTGGGGTTGATATTAAGTTTATTGGCAGAGCTAAAATAAGGTCACAGCCTACCAGTTTTAATGGACATGACGGAGATATCAGGAATGCATGTTTAAACGTGTGGTTTTCAAATTTACACTGGAGGGGAACGGAGAACATTTCTCTGACGTGCACTCCACTTGCTCCCAGTGAGTACAGAGATCTACCACTCTTGGAGTGTTGGGGAGAGATTTGGCTTGTATCACAGAGTAGGTGGCTCCCGTGTCCACCACAAATCGCAGTTTAGTCTCTCGCACGGTTTTCTCTAGTGTAGGTAACTTGTTTATAATTTGATCAGAAATATTAGCATAATACACGAATAGGTCAGTCACGTTCGTGCCCGGATGTTCCAGCGGTGGTGTGGTGTGGTGTGATACTGTGCCTGAATCGTGGTTGGATGGCTCCACCTCTCTTTCTTGTCAGTCCAATTGTTGCCGTGGTTCCAAATAGAATTGGTGCTCTGAACGTCCCCGTTCTCTGCCCTGCGGGTATCCTCTGCCACGCCCTCTTCCTCTTCTCCGTCTCGTGACCAGTGTCCATTCCGACCACAGTGGTAGCAGGTGTCCGAGTCTTCATGCCCCATGTTCGGCGGTCACCTTGGTGACCAGGCGCTTGGTGAAGTCCCTGGAGGCTATGTCAGGAGGGTCATCGCCTGCTCCAGAAGAAGCCCAGTTGATTGTTGCAGGCTGCCAGTGCCCAGTGAAGACGCTTTTTACAGCCACACAACTGTGTGGATCTTCATCATTATTCTGGCCATTTCAGAAGATGTTGGGACATTGTCTCGAAAGAAGTAAGTCAGAGCTCTCGCCATTGTAGCCCCTCCTTTCTCCGGACGTGGGAGGTGTTTCACTGCTTCCAAGAAAAAAGTAATTTAATTTTCAAAGGAAAATTCCACGTTTTGCACATCGACAAACATGAATTTACGCAGTCATGTGCAGTACTGTGGAATAATTCACAAATTTAAAAAGTCATATAATTTTTAAAAGTTAAAAAACGGGTTATTTTCACTTCTCCTTTAATGTTGTACACACAAGCAAAGCAACCGAGACCGAGAAAAGGTGGTTTCTGACAAAAGTGTTTTATTCCACAGTACTGCACAGGACTGCGTAAATTCATGTTTGCTTACGTGCAGAATGTTGAATCTCATAAGATTAACTGAAAATAACCCGTTTTGTGAACTTTCCTTTTAAAATTAAATCACTTTTTTCACATTAGTGCTTTGATTGCAAAACAGCTGTTTCAGACCGAGATAAGGTGGTTTTTGACAAAGTGTGTTTTATTCCACAGTACTGCACAGGACTGCGTGACTTCATGTTTGCTGACGTCCAGAATGTTGAATTACATAAGATAAATTGAAAACAACCCGTTTTTTAACTTTCCTTTTAAAATTAAATCACTTTTTCACATTAGTGCACTTTTGCCAAAACAGCTGTTTCAGACCGAGAAAAGATGGTTTTTGACAAAGTGTGTTTTATTCCACAGTACTGCACAGGACTGCATAAATTCATGTTTGCTTGTGTGGACAATGTTGAATTATATAAGGAGAAGTGAAAAAAACGTTATTTAACTTTCCTTTTAAAATTATATGACTCTTTTCACATTAGTGAATTATTCCACAGTACTGCACAGGACTGCGTGAATTCATGTTTTCCTGTGTGCAGAACGTGGGATTACATAAAGTGACGTGAAAACAACCCATTATTTAACTTTCATTTTAAAATTAAATCACTTTTTTCACATCAGTGCACTTTTGCCAAAACAGCTGTTTCAGACCGAGATAAGGTGGTTTTTGACAAAGTGTGTTTTATTCCACAGTACTGCACAGGACTGCATAAATTCATGTTTGCTTGTGTGTACAATGTTGAATTACATGAGGTGAAGTGAAAACGACCCGTTTTGTAACTTTCCTTTTAAAATTATATGACTTTTTTCACATTGGTGAATTATTCCACAGTACCGCACAGGACTGCATGAATTCATTTTTTCCTGTGTGCAGAACGTGGGATTACATAAAGTGAAGTGAAAACAACCCATTTTTAACTTTCCTTTTAAAATTAAATCACTTTTTTCACATCAGTGCACTTTTGCCAAAACAGCTGTTTCAGACCGAGGGAAGATGGGTTTTGACTAAAGTGTGTTTTATTCCACAGTACTGCACAGGACTGCTTAACTTCATGTTTGCTTACGTGCAGAATGTTGAATCACATAAGATTAACTGAAAATAACCCGTTTTTTTAACTTTCCTTTTAAAATTAAATCACTTTTTTCACATCAGTGCACTTTTGCCAAAACAGCTGGTTCAGACCGAGGTCAGATGGGTTTTGACCAAAGTGTGTCGACAGTACTGCACAGGACTGCGTAACTTCATTGTTGATTATGTGCAAAACCTTGAATTCTATAAGGCGAAGTGAAAATAACCTGTTTTTTAACTTTCATTTTAAAATTATATGACTTTTTTCACATTAGTGAATTATTCCATAGTACTGCACAGGACTGCGTAAATTCATGTTTACGCCAACAGTCACAGTTATCGTGGTACGGGACTGTCTCTCACTCCTCTCACCGCTCACACTAATCTTTCTGACCCTGTATCTGCAGGTAACGCTCATGGAGATGAAGCGGCAAAGACAGCTGCTGCCCTGCCAGGCCCACCGTCCACTCTCTGTGCTGTAAAGCTTCCCTCGTCTCTGTTCGGATTTTTGAGTCTTGGTCCTCCGAAAAGGCCCACAGGAAGCACACGGAAGTAATAACTCGTGGTTATTTATGATGTTCTTTTATTTTTAATAACTGTGACCACAGGTTATAAAGCTAAAATTAATCTAAAATGAAAAAGTTATATAAAATTGTCACTGGGCAGTAATAAATTAGCTGCACATATAGCCTAAATCAGGGGTCGCCAACCCGGTGCCCGCGGGCCACCATATCAGTCGCCCGCAGGCCAGTTCTAAAAATAGACCTAATCACGAACTATCACTGTCTAAAATTTGATTAAATTGTGTTGCCATTCTTTTTTGAATTGCATTTACAGTGATGTAAATTAAAAACAAAAAGTATAAAAAATATATAAAAACCTAAAAAAAAAAAACCTAAAAAAGCAAAATTTGCTAATATGAGAACTCCGACGTAGTACGGTGCAGAGGTCAGGCTAGCGCGCATGACAAACTTGACCATGGTCTTGAGCGGCGGGAAGACGAAAGCGGTTTTTACCAACATAAACATGGCGGAAAAAAGGAAGGAAACGTACTATTTTCACAGTGAATGGGAGGAAGAATTCTTTTTTACGAATGTTAAAGAAAACTGTGTGTGTCTCATTTGCAGTGCGACTGTGGCAACGGCAAAGCAGCACAATGTTGATACTTCAGCACTTGTCACAAAAGCTACCATGCTAAGTACCCACCCGGCAGCGAACTACGGACAGAAAAGGCCCGCGAGTTAAAGGCAGCTTTGGGCAAACAGCAGTCTTTTTTTACAAGGCCAGTGAAAAACTCTGAAAAATCAACTGAAGCCTCTTTTTAGAGCTACACATTTTTTGATAAAGAAGAAGAAGGCATTTTCAGACGGGGAAGTTCTCAAAGAAGCAATGATCATTATTGCTAACACTGTACTTAAAGACGAGAAGAATGGAAGCGATATCCTCTCCACTCTCTCCGATGTACAGCTGGGGGCCAACGCGATGGCTCGAAGGGTGTCTGCTATGTCTGGGAACTTGACAGAACAGCTGGACCGGGATCTGGCTAGGTGCAGGTGGTTTAGCATCCAGTGCGACGAGTCTGTAGATAACAGCAGTACCGCGCAGCTGATGATCTTTATACGGATGGCATTTGATGATTTCTCCACAAAAGAAGAACTCCTGACACTACTGCCCCTGAGGACAACTACGAGGGGAGTTGACATTTATAACGCAGTGAGGAGTTTTTTCACGGAGAAAATGTACCACTGGAAAAGCTGGTATCGGTGACTACAGACGGAGCTCCTGCTATGACCGACCGGCATGCAGGTTTCATTGCACACTGTAAAGGTGACACAGACTTCCCAACATTTCTGCAATACCACTGCATTATTCACTAGCAGGCGATATGTGCAAAAGTTACCGGCTTTGAGCACGTGATGACTCCCGTGGTGAAGATTATAAACAGCATCCGCTCCAACGCTAAACAGCACAGAACATTTAAGGTGCTATTGGAGGAGCTGTCAGCTGAATATGGAGACCTGTTACTGCACACAGAAATCCGATGGCTGAGAAGGGGATGTATTTTGAAACGTTTTTTTCTCGCTTTTGGATGAAATCAAAGAGTTCATGCAGTCCAAAGGTGAAGACACCTCTCTGCTGGAGGACACTGAGTGGATACTGGACCATGCATTTTTAACTGACTTTACTGGGAAACTAAATCTTTTGAACTGTGAGCTGCAGGGCAAAGGTAAAACTGTTGCTGACATGATAAGTTCTGTCAATGCATTTAAAACCAAGATGAGCATTTTCGCCATGCATTTACAGACAGAAAAAGTGCTGCACTTTCCCTCTGTGCAGTCAGTGCTGAAAGACAATGCTTCTGCATCTGAGACTTTTGACAAAGCTGCAGAAAAGTACTCTCAAGTCATAAACAGACTTGGGCAAGAGTTTGAGAAGAGGTTTTGTGACTTTGATCAGCTTGAGCCATGTGTGTCATTCATTTCCAATCCTTTCATGCAAGTGGATACAACATGCATTGCTGAGCAACTAAATGCAACGTTCAACTTGGATGTTGGTCAGGTGGAGATGGAAATTGTAACCTTGCAAAATGACCTCCACCTCAAAGCCAACCAGGCTGCACCAAAATTTGGTGCCTTGCAAATACTGAAAAGTACAGTGGTGTGTGCACAGCAGCCATGAAAGTTGCCAGCATGTTTGGTTCAACCTATCTGTGTGAATCAGCCTATTCTGATATGAACTTCATTAAGAACAAACACAGAACACGCCTCACTGATGCACATCTGCAAGAGTCACTGAGAGTTGCAGTGTCAACTTACATCCCAGATTACAGTACACTGGTGAAGAGCATGCAATGCCAGGCTTCCCACTAACAGATAATAAAGAAACAAATGACAGATGTTGTTGGTGGCAACATGTCAGTGCTATGGCAAAGATAGATTTAAAATACTGAAAAACTGTTACAGATGTGTTACTAAGTTTAACAGACATGATGATTTGTTTTAATGCAGGGGTGTCCAAACTGTTCCACAAAGGGCCGTGTGGCTGCAGGTTCTTGTTCAACCCAGCAGCAGCACACCAGACTGGACTCACTTAATCAACTCACCTGAGTCTTCAGACAACTGATTGGTCAAACTGTGTGCTTGACTGGTTGCAGGTTCTTGTTCCAACCTGGTCTAAATGAATTATACTGAATCAGAATCACTAAATGATACAACACAAAACCAGTATTTACCAGTAAAAATTAACATTATACATGCAAAAGAAAAAGAATGAGATGATGAGCAAGAAGAAAGTATCAGCAAAAGAATTGCATGCGATGATAATTATGGAAGAAAAGTTGAAATGTTGGGAAAAACGAATGTGATAACCGCCAGAGAGAGCAATGACAGAAGGCAATGATGCAATTGAAAGTAAGGAAAGTTAAGATAGCAAAGCTCAAGCAGAAAACTCACCCTTCCCCTTCTTCTGCCCTTTATCCGTCTCTGCAGGACAGCTGGAAATCCGACGCCGGACCATCCGCCTCTCTCGAAACTACCTACCCGCCACCCTATGAACCACCACCACCATCCAGCCTGACTGCCCCTCGTGCCCTGAGCTACACCCCAACGGCTGAAATTAATCTAAAATGAAAAAGTTATATAAAATTGTCACTGGGCAGTAATCAATTAGCTGCACATATAGTCTAAATGAATTATACTGAATCAAAATCACTAAATTATACAACTCAAAACCAGTATTTACCAGTAAAAAATAACATTTTACATGCACAAGAACGCTAAGCTAAAGGTAGCCTGAGATGCTACATAAGATAGCTTATTACGCTAGCGCGAGTTAGCGTAAAGGCTCATTAGCGATTAGCTTATAGCAGTAATAACATGCTTACTAGAACAAACATTCTGTAAATATCACAGCATACAGTTGTTATCATCTTTTACATGTACAAATTATTATAGTATACTATTAACTAGCTTAACATTAGCTTACCAATGCGCAGTGTGCTCCTGTATAGCTCCAAAGCAAATTTAATAGCTTGAGATGAACCGTTAACCCGGAAGTCACCAAGCCCCTTTCACACTAAAATGCTCAACTTCAAAACAAATGAAAGAAGACTAAATCTTTAAATAGCCAATTTAAACCTTTATAATAATGATAAATAACACAAAAATTCAGAGGAATTCTCACAAAATTCAGAGGACTTAACACTCTCTGTCTGCCATCCAGTCACTCGCCACACAGAAAGATAAGAATTTGAAATTCTATTTGCAGGAATTCCGCCGGTGCCTGAAAAGGGCTGGGAAAATCATCAAAGACTCCAGTCACCCAGCACATGGACTCTTCACCCTCCTGCCTTCTGGGAGGCGCTACAGGAGCCAAAGACCAACAGGTACCGGAACAGCTTCTTCCCCACGGCTTTCACACTCCTGAACTCGGCCTCCTGACAGATGAACCACACTGACACTATGGACTGAAAAACACATACACCCACAGCCACCCACACTCACAACAATGACAGACTGTATTCTCATACACACAACAATAGCACATGGACTGAACCGCCATTTACAATTTACCAGGACCTTATGTCCTTATGTCCTGTAACTAATTTAACCTGCACTACTGTAAATATTTCCAATACTGCACTACCACTGTACATACAATCATACTGTTCATAATATTTATAGTTCATATCTTAGCCTTATATAACCCGTTATATACTCACATTCATAGTCGGTTTATAGCCTTCATACATTGGGTTGCCCTGAGGGCCTCCCACTTGGACCAATGGCATGGTGGGTACCACGGGCCTGTTGTCCCCTTCTCTCATCCCCTGGTGGCCAGAGGGGAAAAAGATCTTCTTGGGCTCACCCCACAGGCCGTCTCTGAGGTTGTTGGGTGGAGTCCTTCTGGCAGGTCAAGGTCATCTGGGGTGGGTAGAGGTGGAAGGGGCAACCTAGGGGAATCAGAAGACAAGTCTAAGTTACTGTGTAGGAGATGGTTTATTCAATCAATCGGTCATGATACATGCATAGAAGCATGCAGAGAGATCTCTACCTATGCGTACAAATTTCGGAACTCATATAGCCTCCAAGGCGCGGACACAGGGCGCCTGCACAGCATGCGCTCGCACCTATCTTGCTGGTGCCAGAAGTTGAATGGCTGAGACATCCCCCTCCCCAGTTGTTCGACGCAGCTCTACTGCACAGCAGGTGCTCACACCATCTGAACTGGAAGGCAGAAAAGCCACTTTTGTTTGTAGTTGTATATCAACCCCCTGCTGGGCCACATTGACAGTTCCAATCAGAGTTCTCTGATTTCTTGTCTGACTTTGTCCTTAGAACAGACAAAGTCATTATCATTGGAGACTTTAATATCCATGTAGACATTGTAAATGACAGCTTTGGAAATGACTTCATTTCATCACTTGAGCCAGTTGGTTTCCTCCAGCAGATAAACCAACCAACTCATACCTTGAACCACACCCTAGATCTCGTTCTGATTTATGGTGTTGAGGTAGAACATGTGTCAGTGATTCCTCAGAACCCACTTCTGTCAGACCATTCTTTGATCACTTTTACATTTATGATTAAGGATTCTTCTATGCTCAGAGCACAGTCTTACTATAGTAGATGTCTTTCAGATAATGCTGTACGAAAGTTTAAGAAAGTGATCCCTGTGCTAATCCCAGGAGAAGAAGGATGTTTTACCATTGATAGGCAGTTCTATCCTGGACCAGATCAATGGTTCCTTAGTAACAGGTTATGTACAGGTTATGCACTGCCCGGTCCTACAAGGTGGCAGTGATTAAGCCGTTAGCTTAAAAAACCATCATCTGGATCCTGATGTGCTAGCAAATTATAGGCAGATATCCAACCTTCCTTTCATTTCTAAAATTCTTGAGAAGGTGGTGGTGACTCAGTTACTGGAACACCTGCTGAGAAACAGTCTGTTTGAGATGTTTCAGTCAGGCTTTAGAGCTCACCACAGCACAGAAACAGCACTTCTTAAAGATGATCTTCTTATAGCTTCAGATCATGGACTGGTTTCTATGCTGGTTCTGCTGGACCTCGGTGCTGTTTTTGATACAGTTGATCACAGCATCCTGTTCCAGAGACTGGAACATGTGGTTCGGATTAAACGGACAGCGCTAGACTGGTTTAGATCATATTTATCTGATAGATACCAGTTTGCTCATGACCATGGTGTTCCCTCTTCATAAAGTAGGGTTAGCCATGGAGTTCCACAAGGTTCTGTACTTGGACCAATCCTTTTCAGCTTGTACATACTTCCCTTAGGGAACATTATTCGGCAGCATGGGATACATTTTCATTGTAATGCTGATGACACTCAGCTTTATTTATCCATGAAACCAGAGGAGACAGAGAAGTTAGTGAAGCTTCATAACTCCTGTACTGGCGTCTCTTCATTGGCTGCCTGTTAAATTTAGAATAATTTTTAAAACCCTTGACCTACAAGGTCCTCAGAGGCCTAACTCTATCCGAGCTGGAGGAGATAGTGTCACCTTACCAGCCCAATAGACCACTCCGCTCTCAGAACGCTGGTCTACTTGTGGTTTCCAGAGTCTTTGGGAGTAGATTGGGGGGCCGAGCATTTTGCTACCAGGCTCCCCTTCTATGGAACCAGCTCCCTGTCCAGGTACGGGAGGCTGACTCCATCTCTACTTTTAAAATTAGGCTTAAAACCTACCTCTTTGAATAAGCTTATTGTTACTAACCTTGTAGTTCCCATTACTATCATAGACAGACAAATTATCATACTTAGGGGGTCCTCGAATCACTAGGTTAAGATATTAGTTATGCTGCTATAGGCCGAAGCTGCCGGGGTCCAGAAACACGATTACCTGACAGGCCTCTGTCACCATACTGGTCATGGTTTGGTTTCCTCTCCTCTCCTCTCCTCTCCTCTCCTCTCCTCTCCTCTCCTCTCCTCTCCTCCCCTCTCCTCTCCTCCGCTTCATCAGTAGACTAGTGATGCAATTTCTTGTGTAGTTTTTCAGCCCCTCCCTTCTGTATTCATTTACAGGTATCGTCGCCTTCAGAGCTGCATAATGACCTCCAACCCCACTGCCCCACTCAACCAGCAGCTTATTCAATATAATTAATTTCTGTGTGTATTTCTATGATCTACACATCATAGATCCAGCATAGAAACCAGTCCATGATCTGAACCTTCCTGTCTTCTCCTCTCCCCTCTTCTCCTCTCTTCTCTTCTCCTCTCTTCCCCTCTCTTCTCCCCTCTTCTCCTCTCCCCTCTTTTCCTCTGTACTCTCCTCCTCTCCCTCCTCTCCTCTCCCCTCCTCTCCTCTCCTGCCAATTTTATCCTCTACCGATTCTATCCTCCACGTGTCCTCCCTCTCCTCCTCTCTCTCAACCCAGCCGTCCAACAGCAGTAGTGTCCCCCCGACATGAGTCCTGCTCATGTAGGTTTCTTCCTGTAAAAGGGGACTTTTTCCTTCCCACTGTTGCTTGTCTGGGGTTAGGCCCTGGGATTCTGTAAAGCGTCTTGGATCAATTTTTGATTGTAAAAATACGCTGTGTAAATAAAGAATGATTGATTGCCAAAACAGCTTTTTCAAACCAAGAGAAGTGTGATTTATTCCACAGGACTGCGTAAATTCATGTTTGCTTATGTGCAAAACCTTGACGTACAGAAGGTGAAGTGAAAATAACCCGTTTTTTAATGTTCCTTTTAAAATGAAATGACTTTTTTAACATCAAAGTGGTTTTTGACCAACGTGTGATTTATTCCACAGACCTACACAGGACTGCGTAAATTCATGTGTGTTTATGTGTACAACCTTGAATTACATAAAGTGAAGTGAAAATAACCTGTGAAATGAAATAAACTTTCATTTTAAAATTATTAAAACTTTAACATTTTTAAGACAACCTGTATTTTAACTTTCCTATTAAAATTAAATGACTTTTTTCACATTAGTGAAACAGTACTGCGTACAGTACTGCGTAAATTCATGTTTGCTTATGTGCACAATGTTGAATTACATAAGGTGAAGTGAAAAAAAACAGTTTTTTCAACTTTTCTTTTGAAATTATATGACTTTTTTCACATTAGTGAATTATTCCACAGTACTGCACAGGACTGCGTAAATTCATGTTTGGCTATGTGCAAAACCTTGAAATACATAAGCTGAAATGAAAATAACCCGCCTTTTAACTTTCCTTTTAAAATGAAATGACTTTTTTCACATTAGTGCACTTTTGCCAAAACAGCTGTTTCAGACCGAGGGAAGATGGGTTTTGACTAAAGTGTGTTTTATTCCACAGTACTGCACAGGACTGCTTAACTTCATGTTTGCTTATGTGCAAAACCTTGAATTACATAAGGTGAAGTGAAAATAACCTGTTTTTTAACTTTCATTTTAAAATTATATGACTTTTTCCACATTAGTGAATTATTCCACAGTACTGCACAGGACTGCGTAAGTTCATGTTTGGCTATGTGCAACACCTTGAATTACATTAGCTGAAATTAAAATAACCCGTTTTTAACTTTCCTTTTAAAATTAAATGACTTTTTCACAATAGTGAATTATTCCACAGTACTGCACAGAACTGCATAAATTCATGTTTGCTTATGTGCAAAACCTTGAATTACATAAGGTGAAGTGAAAATAACCTGTTTTTTAACTTTCATTTTTAAATTATATGACTTTTTTCACATTAGTGAATTATTCCACAGTACTGCTCAGGACTGCGTAAATTCATGTTTGCCGATGTGCAAAACGTGGAATTACATAAGGTGAAGTGAAAAACACCCGTATTTTAACTTTCCTTTAAAAATTAAATGACTTTTTTCACATTAGTGCACTTTTGCCAAAACAGCTGTTTCAGACCGAGGAAGGTGGGTTTTGACCAAAGTGTGATTTATTCCACAGTACTGCACAGGACTGTGTAAATTCCTGTTTCCATATGTGCAAAACGTTGAATTGCATAAGGTGAAGTGAAAAAAACCCGTTTTTTAACTTTCCTTTTTAAATGATATTACTTTTTTCACACTAGTGAATTATTCCACAGTACTGCACAGTTCTGCGTAAATTCATGTTTGCCCATGTGCAAAACGTGTAATTACATAAGGTGAGGTGAAAACAACCTGTTTTTTAACTTTCCTTTTAAAATTAACTGACTTTTTTCACATTAGTGCACTTTTGCCAAAACAGCTGTTTCAGACCGAGAGAAGATGGGTTTTGACCAAAGTGTGTTTTATTCCACAGTACTGCACAGGACTGCGTAACTTCATGTTTGCTGATGTGCAAAACCTTGAATTACATGAGGTGAAGTGAAAATAACCTGTTTTTTAACTTTCATTTAAAAATTATATGACTTTTTTCACATTAGTGAATTATTCCACAGTACTGCACAGGACTGCGTAAATTCATGTTTGGCTGTGTGCAAAATCTTGAATTACATAAGCTGAAATGAAAATAACCCGCATTTTAACTTTCCTTTTAAAATTAAATGACTTTTTTTCACATTAGTGCACTTTGCCAAAACAGCTGTTTCAGACCGAGGGAAGGTGGGTGTTAGGGCCTGGTGCACCCCCTTCTCCATAGGGGGCGCCAACCTCTCCAGGGAGGCAGGAATCGGCACACCTGTCCCGCATCTCATCATCACGCTCCCAGCCTCATAAGGCCGGTCGCCGACAGCGGCAGCTGTCGGGTCGTTTTGCCGCCCCAAGTGGAATCCTGTCTCGTCTGCCTGAGCTCCTGACCCGCCGAGGGTACGGCACCATTGTGTGCTCTGGACTTTGCCCATTCCTACCTGTTCTTGGACTTCTTGTTCAGGCTAAGTATCACCGTGTGCGTTTGTTTTCCCCGTTCGGGTGATTTTTAGTTGGACTGGCGATGCCTTGTTTTTCCCCCCCGCTGAGGGTGATTTTTGTGTTGGCCTGTGAGCCCCCTTTTCCTCCCCCCGTCGGAGCGCTTTGTGTTTTGTGTCCCCGGTGAAATAAACTGTCTGTCACTAGTCCGCCTGTGCTCGCATTTGGGTCCGAGGTCCGTAACTTTAACAGAACGACCCGACCGGTGAAATGGACCCAGCGGAGGCACGCTGCACGTTGTCTGAGCAGGGTTCACTGCTCGGTGGTCACGAGCAGCGTCTCAGTGACCACGATCGATCAATTGCTCACCGCGCTGGGCCACGGCATGACCCTGCTCATGCAGCTTACACCACTCCCCCCCGTTAGCGGTGCGGCCGCCGTGGTCGGCCCCCCGGAAGCCAGCGTCCCGATGTGCGATCCTGAGCCCTTCGACGGCGATCTCGACCGCTGTCGCGGGTTTCTGTTGCAGTGTCACCTAGTCTTTGCCCAGTGCGCGCATGTTCCCCGACGACGTGGTGAAGATTAATTATACGATTGGCTTGTTACGAGGCCGCGCTTTGGAGTGGGTTCACTCACCGTCAGGGCCCCCGGCTCCGTTGCCGACTACGCGGTCGAGTTTGGGATCCTGGCCGCTGAGGCCGGGTGGGACGAGCTCGCGCTGCAGGCCGCGTTCCGCCATGGTCTTAGTGACCGGGTACGCGACGCGCTGTTCGCGGGTCCCGAGCCACGTGACTTGGATGGGTTGATCGACCGGGCCATAGAGGTCGACAACTATCAGCGCGAGCAGCGTCGAGCCGCGGTCTTACGGTTCTGAGGCCCTTCCCCCACGCGCTCCCTACGCGGGTCCGCCTGCTCGCACCCTGTCGTCCGTATTACCGGTTCCAGGTTCCTCCGCGCGCTCTCCAGACCCAGAACCCATGCAGCTGGGCCGGACCCGTCTCACCGCGGCGGAATGACACAGACGCCTCAGCTCGGGTTCCTGCCTTTATTGTGGCCAGCCGGGTCACTACCTCGCCTCCTGTCCCGCCCAGCCAAAAGCTCGTCAGTGCATGTGGGAGTGCTGGCGAGCGCAGTATCTTCTGGCCCGTCCTCTGCACGCGCCGTCTTGCCGGGGTCGATCGTGTGGGGAGAGGAGAACCTACCCTTGGCCCTACTGGTAGACTCGGGGGCGGACGTCTCGTTTCTGGATGCTGAGCTTGCGCAGCAGGCGGGACTCCCCCTTGAGCGGCTGCCCGAGCCCAAGGTCATCCTGGGTTTCAACGGGCAGAGGCTCGCCACGGTTACTCACCGTACTGCACCGGTGACCCTGTTGGTTTCCGGAAACCACCGTGAGCTCATGCAGTTTTTTGTGATTCCGTCATCGTCCGCGCCCGCAGTTCTCGGTTCTCCCTGGCTTGCCCTGCACAACCCTCAGATCGACTGGTCTTCCGGCACGATTACCACGTGGAGCACATTGAAATGGAATTTGATTGTAAAATGTAACTTGAGGAAATTAATTGAAAGGGAATTTGATTGTAAAATGTAACTTGAGGAAATTGTAATAGAATTGTATTATAAAATGTAAATCGAAGGCAAAAGGAAGGGTTGAAGTGTAAATTCAGAAGAACAGATGAAGTCCGTTTGCCACTTCATGCATTTCAATGAAACAAAGGAACAAAAAGGAGACCAGCGTCAAACAACCGGGGAGGGGGACAGTCTCAGTCATTCAACTTCTTGCGCTGGCCGGAACACATGCTGTGAAGGCACCAAACACCTGGGGTGCACGCAGTGCACACCTACTGTGAAGACGTCCTGTGTCGTGTGCACGCATGCTGTGAGGGCGTCCTGTGTCTGCGCCACAGAGGCGGGCCTTTAGCTATATAGGATCAGAACTGTAAACACTCAAGAGAGATCTCTCCGCATGCTTCCGTGTGTGTATCCTGACCGTCTGACTGGAATAAAACCATCTCCTACGCAGTAACTTAGATTCATTGTTTAATTCTCCAAACGGCTAAAATTCCGCGACAACATCCTGTCACTCCCGGTGTCTCCGTTCCGCCCTTCCTCCGGTGCCTCGGTCTTCGGTCCTTCCCCCAGCGGCGGTGAGTCTCGATTCGGTTCCGTCGGTGTATCATGACCTAGGGGAGGTGTTCTCCAAACAGCGGGCACTCTCCCTACCCCCACACCGCCCCTACGATTGTGCCATTGACCTGCTTCCGGGCGCTCCTCTCCCCTCCAGCCGGCTCTACCGTCTCTCCCGACCCGAGCAGGAGGCCATGGAGAGATACGTCGGTGAGTCTCTGGCCGCAGGGTTGATTGTGCCGTCCTCCTCCCCGGTGGGAGAGGGGTTTTTCTTCGTCAAAAGAAGGCTGGCACCCTGCGCCCCGTGTATAGATTACCGCGGCCTTAACGAAATCACGGCTCGTAACTGATACCCCTTGCCCCTGTTCGACTCAGCCTTTGCTCCTCTTCAGAAGGCCTGGATCTTTTCCAAACTCGACCTCCGGAACGCCTACCTCCGCGGCGAGGCGGCTGAACTCCCGGCAGGCAAGGTGGGCCCTCTTCCTGGGAAGATTCCACTTCACCTTGACCTACCGGCCGGGCGGCAAGAACACCAAGCCGGATGCTCTCTCACGCCAGTTCTTGGCAGACCCGGTCAGCAGGGACGCCGACCCAATCCTCTCACCGAACTGCATCATCGGGGCGGTGGCCTGGCGGGTAGAGGAGCGAGTGCAGGAGGCTCTTCGCTCGTCGGGCGATCCCGGGGAGCCCCACCTAACACTCTTTTCGTCCCCGAGGCGCCCGGTCCGAGGTCCTGCAGTGGGCCCACTCTTCCCAGCTAGCGTGCCACCGGGGAGTTCCCGTACTCTCCACTTGCTCCGTCAACGTTTCTGGTGGCCCTCCGTCGCTCGCGACACCAAGAGGTTCGTGGCCGCCTGCACGGTGTGTGCCCGGGGAAAGTCCTCCCACCAGGCACCTGCCGGGTTCCTGCACCCCCTTCCTACTCCACGACGGCCCTGGTCACACATCGCCCTGGATTTTGTCACGGGGCTTCCACCCTCCAATGGCAACACGGTGGTCCTGACGATCGTGGACCGATTTTCCGGTCAGCACATTTCGTGCCCCTCCCGAAGCTTCCCTCAGGGCGGAGACGAGTAAGCTGTTGGTGCAACACGTTTTTCGTCTCCACGGCATTCCCCGGGACATCGTGTCGGATAGGGGTCCACAATTTACTTCCCGGGTGTGGAGGGCCTTCTGCGCTGCCTTGGGGTTTCGGTGAGTCTGTCATCTGGGTATCACCCCAGTCAAACGGCCAGACGGAGCGGATGAACCAGTCCCTCGGGAGTGCGCTCCGCTGCGTGGCGGCGCGGCAGCCCTCCGCCTGGAGCACCTACCTGCCTTGGGTGGAGTACGCCCAGAACTCCCTGGTCTCCTCGGCATCTGGAGTCTCCCCCTTCATGGCAGCCCAGGGCTACCAGCCTCCGCTCTTCGACCACCAGGAGAGGGAGGCCGCAGTTCCATCGGTCCGGGCGCACCTGCGCCGATGCCGAGGAGTCTGGCGTCAGGTACATGAATCGCTGCTACGCTCAACTCTCTCCTCCCAGTCCCAGGCAAACCGGCGTCGAGTTCCTGCTCCAAGCTACCATCCGGTGCAATGAGTCTGGCTGTCTGCGAAGGACCTCCCACTTCGGGTTGAGTGCCGGAAGCTGGCACCGCGGTTCGTAGGCCCCTTCGAGGTCGACGGTATGGTCAATCCGGCGGCGGTGCAGCTGAAACTCCCGGCTTCCATGAGGGTCCACCCCACCTTCCACGTCTCTCGGGTCAAACCGGTGGTGGCCTCAGACCTGTCACCACCGGCCGACGACCCCCCCTCGGTCCGGATGGTGGATGGAGCTCCGGCGCACACGGTCCGGGAGATCATGGACGTTCGCCGGAGGGGTCGAGGCTGGCAGTACCTGGTGGACTGGGAGGGATACGGCCCCGAGGAGCGTTCATGGGTTCCACGGCGCCACGTTCTGGACAAGGACCTCCTTCGGGAGTTCCATTGACGCCACCCCGACAAGCCTGGTGGGCGCCAGGAGGCGCCCGTTGAGGGGGGGTGATGTTGAGGCCTGGTGCACCCCCTTCCCCATAGGGGGCGCCAACCTCTCCAGGGAGGCAGGAACCGGCACACCTGTCCCGCATCTCATCATCACGCTCCCAGCCTCTTAAGGCCGGTCGCCGACAGCGGCAGCTGTCGGGTCGTTTGCCGCCCCAAGTGGAATCTTGTCTCGTCTGCCTGAGCTCCTGACCCGCCGAGGATACGGCACCATTGTGTGCTCTGGACTTTGCCCATTCCTACCTGTTCTTGGACTTCTTGTTCGGGCTAAGTATCACCGTGTGCGTTTGTTTTCCCCGTTCGGGTGATTTTTGGTTGGACTGGCGTTGCCTTGTTTTCCCCCCCGCTGAGGGTGATTTTTGTGTTGGCCTGTGAGCCCCCTTTTCCTCCCCCATCGGAGCGCTTTGTGTTTTTGTGTCCCCGGTGAAATAAACTGTCTGTCACGAGTCCGCCTGTGCTCGCATTTGGGTCCGAGGTCCGTAACTTTAACTTTATTCCAGAGTACTGCACAGGACTGCGTAAATTCCTGTTTTCATATGTGTAAAACGTTGAATTCCAGAAGATGAAGTGAAAATAACCCGTTTTTTAACTTTCCTTTTAAATTATATGACTTTTTTCACATAAGTGAATTATTCCACAGTACTGCACAGTTCTGCGTAAATTCATGTTTGCCTGTGTGCAAAACCTGGAATTACATAAGGTGAAGTAAAACAACCCGTTTTTTAACTTTCCTTTTAAAATGTAATCACTTTTTCACATCAGTGAACTTTTTCCAAAACAGCTGTTTCAGACCGAGATAAGGTGGTTTTTGACCAAAGTGTGTTTTATTCCACAATACTGTAAAGGACTGCGTAAATTCATGTTTGCTTGTGTACAAAATGTTGAATTACATAAGATGAAGTGAAAATAACCTGTTTTTACCTTTACTTTTAAAATTAAATCACTTTTTCACATTAGTGAATTATTCCGGAGTACTGCACAGAACTTCGTAAATACATGTTTGCTTATGTGCAAAACGTTGAATTACATAAGATGAAGTGAAAACAACTCGTTTTTAACTTTCCTTTTAAAATTAAATCACCTTTTTCACATTTGCGCACTTTTGCCAAAACAGCTGTTTCAGACCGAGATAAGGTGGTTTTTGACCAAAGTGTGTTTTATTCCACAGTACTGCACAGGACTGCATAAATTCATGTTTGCCTATTTGCAAAACGTTGAATTACATAAGATGAAGTGAAAACAACCCGTTTTTTAACTATTGTTTTTTAATTATATTACTTTTTCACATTAGTCAATTATTCCACATTACGGAACAGGACTGCGTAAATTCATGTTTGCTTATGTGCAAAACGTTAAATTACATAAGATGAAGTGAAAACAACCCGTTTTGTAACTTTCCTTTTAAAATCAAATGACTTTTTTGGACATGAGTGCACTTTTGCCAAAATAGCTGTTTCAGACCGAGATAAGGTGGTTTTTGACAAAGTGTGTTTTATTCCACAGTACTGCACAGGACTGCGTGACTTCATGTTTGCTGACGTCCAGAATGTTGAATTACATAAGATAAATTGAAAACAACGCGTTTTTTTTAACTTTCCTTTTAAAATTAAATCACTTTTTCACATTAGTGCACTTTTGCCAAAACAGCTGTTTCAGACCGAGAAAAGATGGTTTTTGACCAAGGTGTTTTATTCCACAGTACTGCAAAGGACTGCGTAAATTCATATTTTCATATGTGCAAAATGTTGAATTCCATAAGATGAAGTGAAAACAACCCATTTTTTAAATTTCCTTTTAAAATTAAATGACTTTTTTCACATTAGTGAATCATTCCACAGTACTGCACAATTCTGCGTAAATTCATGTTTGCCTGTGTGGAAAACGTGGAATTGCATAAGGTGAAGTAAAAACTTTTTTCACATTAGTGCACTTTTGCTGAAACAGCTTTTTCCGACCAAGCGATGATGGTTTTTGACCAAAGTGGGTTTTATTCCACAAAACTGAACAGGAGTGCATAAATTCATGTTTGCTCATGTGCAAAATGTTGAATTACATAAGGTGAAGTGAAAATATTGTTTTTTAACTTTCCTTTTTAAATTACATGACTTTTTTACATCAGTGCACTCTGGACAAAATAGATTTTTCAGCCCGAGAGAAGGTGGTTTTTGACAAATGTGTGATTTATTCCCCAGAACTGCACAGGCTTGCGTAAATTCATGTTTGCTTACATGCAAAACGTTGAATTACATAAGGTGAAGTGAAAATAACCTGTTTGTCACATCTCATATTAAATCACTTTTTTCACATCCGTGCACTCTTGACAAAATAGCTTTTTAAGCCCAAGAGAAGGTGGTTTTTGACAAATATGTGATTCATTCCACAGAACTGCACAGGACTGCATAATATGCAAGACATTGGTGATGTGAAAATAACCAGTTTTGTAACATTCCTTTTAAAATAAAATGGGTTTTTATACATCAGTGCACTCTGCATAAATTCATGTTTGATTACATGCAAAACATTGAATTACATAAGGAGAAGTGAAAATAACACGTTATTTAACATTCCTTTTAAAATTACATGACTTTTTTCACATCAGTGCACTCTGGACAAAGTAGCTTTTTCAGTCCGAGAGAAGGTGGTTTTTGACAAAAGTGTGATTTATTCCACAGAACTGCACAGGACTGCATAAACTGATATTTTTTTTACATGCAAAACGTTGAATTATATAAATTTAAGTTAAAATAACCCGTTTTTTAACATATCTTTTAAAATGAAGTGACTTTTTTCACATCAGTGCCATCTGAACAAAACAGGTTTTTCAGCCTAAGAGAAGGTGGTTTTTGCCCAAAGTGTGATTTATTCCACAGAATTGTACAGGATTGCATAAATTCATGTTTGATTACATGCAAAACGTTCAATTACATAAGCTGAAGTAAAAGGTGAAATAAAAATCACCTGGTTTTTAGTGTTCCTGTTACGGGAAAATGTGTTGTGTATGTGTTTTTTTTTCTGTCTCCCCCAGGTGGTGACCTACAGCGGTGCAGCTGTAGTCCCTGGCCCGCCCTGTTCCTGCATCATCCCTCATGTGACCCTCACACCTGTGTTTAATCAATTAGTTCTTACCCAATCCTGTGTTCCTCCCTCCCATTCACGGTTACCCAATCAGTTGCTGCCTCGTCCCACATATATGGTGGCCATTTTAGCGGGGGGTGGAGGAAAGGGGTTTGGTACGTTTGTCTGCTTCGGTGTGTGAACTAGTGTGTGTTCAACTGGGGACATATCCTATGTTAAGGGGGTTGCTAGTTGGTTCCAGGGGAGAAGGGCTAGGCAAGACACCCTGGGGTATACATACCACCCGTAGGAACCTTTTTGTCTATGTACACTAGGTAAGATGTGTGTGGTGCATGTTTTCTCTGTAGCAGGTAGGTAAGGTTCCGGCAGGCAAGGTTACTTAGTAATCCAGCTGTGCGGGCTGGGGTAGGCCGATAGGGAATAGATTGTAGGGAAGTTTAGGGCCGGGTGTTTTCTTTTGTTTTTTCGTTGCACCACCATGGGGCCCTTCTCCCTACCCCCTCTCCTGCCCCCCCATTGTATTGGCTGCCTGTAAGTGTTTTTGTGGTTGGTTTTCTTCCCCCCCTTGTTTGTGTCTTATCCATGTTTGGACGTACTGCCTCCTACCATCTGCTGTTCCAAATAAAATTCCTGGTTTATGTTTCCAAACAGTTTTCCCTGTGACAGTGTCTTGTGTTGACCCCCACAGTCCGACTGCTTTTGCCTCCGCTTGCTGGGGTCTCCACACAGGCTAGTTGCACTTTTACCCCGTACCCTAGTCATTACACCTGGGTAAGAGTGTAACAGTTCCTTTTAAAATTAAATGACTTCTTTCACATCAGTACATTCTGGCCAAAACGGCTTTTTCAGAGTGAGAGATGGCGACTTTGGCCAAAGTATGATTTATAGCATTCCGTAAATTCATGTTACCACACCTACAAAATGAATTATTAAAGGAGAAGTTAAAGTAACATATATAAAATTATATATACATGTTACTTTATATATATATATATATATATATATATATATATATATATATATATAATCTTTTTTACATGCAGGAATTACACAAAATCACATCAGACATACTTTATATCTGTGCTATACATATACCTCGCTCGCTCGGTTTCTACTGCTTGTTCCTCCACTGAGGGTTACGGGGGGACTGGAGCCTATCCCAGCACAATGGGCGGAGGCGGGGTACACCCTGAACTGGATGCCAGTCAATCACAGGGCTAACACACATAGACAAACAACATTCACTCTCACACTCACACCTACGGCCAATTTTGAGTGTTCAATTAGCCAAATCCCCAATTGTGCATGTCTTTGGACTGTGGGAGGAAGCTGGAGTACCTGGAGAGAACCCACGCAGGCACAGGGAGAACATGCAAACTCCACACAGAAAGTCCCCAGGCCCCAATCCCAACCGGGATTGACTTTTTATATATATATATATATATATATATATATATGTATATGTGTGTGTGTGTGTGTGTGTGTGTGTAAAAGTATATGGTTCAATCAAACAAGGAATGTTTGATTGAACCATATATTGATTGGGGCCTGGATAACCTGTGTTATACAATATGTTCTTTAAAATGGAATAATTGCAAACAAAGAGAATCATTAAATCTGTATTTAATAGAAATTGTTCTCTTTTCTGATGTATGTAAATGCATACAATAATATACACACAAATTACATTTTCCAATCAAGTTTGTGGCTGAGAAAATATTTATTTAAGACTTTTCTCACAGAATGTCAGTCATCCAGTGTTCGTTTCTGTTTTTCTGAACAATATTTAAATTTAATCCACATGGACAGAGTCCATTAAAACAAATGTTCTAATCCATCTTGTCATTATCAGGTGCTCCGTATCCAAAATGTTGTGCAATGTCTCACGGGTGACTGGTTTCTGGCCCCATCTGACTTGACTGGTGGATCAATGTTGATGCTTGAAAGCATGATAAGGTTTCCTCTCTCTTGTTTCCCAGCCAAACTGCAAATATGCTCCCACAGACATGCTGTTTTCATTTCTTCATAATAGAAGAGATATCCAGAAACATGCTCTAAAAGAAAAAGAGACAAGTCCATCTAAATACTAGGCAGTGGAATTTGTTATGATGCATTTTTGAGCCTAAACTTTTCAATCAATCAAATTTTACTCCTGAACAGGAAAATAATCAAAATATATGATGATGATGATGATGATTATTATTATTATTATTATTTATTATTATTATTATTATTATTATTACTTGGCCTTAACTTTCAGAGGTTAACACTGCCTAAATGATTCATAGAGAAATTCCAACATTGTTTTTTTTGTTGTTTTATTGTTTTCCAATCCTATTTTTAGTTAATGACAAAATGACAAAACAAATCCAAACAAACAAATTTGTTATATCTGTTTTACACATGCAAATGTTGAAATGTTATAAAAAAGCCCACTTGTGCATTCTAATACTTTTTTCAAATGTATAAAAATGTATGTAAATGTCTTAAAGATAAAAAATCTTGATCAACTGTTGTAGTATTTAGAATTTGTTTTCTACTTGATATTCACATCAATTGTATATGTTTTTTTCCATTAAAAACAAAAAAAATCAAGATGTGTGGATGAAATATGTCAATGAAATGTCTATGGGTCAGAAAACTTTTGCACTGCAAGAATATTTAAATATAAGAATATTTTTCTATAACAATCTACTCAATGACTAAAATAGACTTCTTCATGTTGCAAGTGTCAGATATCAGTAATGGTAATAATATAATGGTAAATTTGCATCTATCCTTTTTCAGTATGTCTCTGAATAGACTAACTTAATCAATGAGTGATCAAATAAACTCAAAATTGTTCTGTCTGTGGATTTTTTCATATATGAAGATAAATTACTAGTATTTAACCTTTTTGTTTGATAAACATTTTCCTTCTGATGTAATTTAAAGAGTTCACACATAAAAACCAGGATATGTATAGGACATTATCACAATGTCTATAGTTTTACCATTAATATTTCACATTAATTATTTTGTACAAATAGGATTATGAATTATAGAATTATGGAAATATTACAAATCATTGAATCACCTAAACTCCTACAATGAAGCTGTATTTAAGCAGAGAGTCTCCTAATTTAATTATGACTCTTATCAGTCATTAATTATGACTCTTATCAGTTGAGAAATTGATATGAGTCAGTAATTGAGATGATCAGTCAGTAACTGATCATCTGCTGCATTTCAGGCGTCATGTACACTGTTGGAAACTCTTCTTTGTCAGTCATTACCTCCGCAACACTCACAGAACTCAATGTAGTTTTCATTGTTCAGTGATGCTGATGTTATTTTTAGACACATGCTTTTGTTGTTGACTACTTAAATAGAAATATTTAGTAATCTTGACAGACTGATAATTACAGAGGGACAGTAATTCCTATTTGGCTATGGTGTATTGAATGTAAATCTGATATGGGGATTTAATTTTGAAAATGTAAAAAAATGGTGTGAGATATTATCATGTGAGAAGCTGTGAAAACTATACTTGCCATAGACATTCTTCGGCCAGCAGGTGGCATCATTGGCATGTCACCCTGTAGGGAGCCCAGTTCATCAGACTCTTCTGAGGTATGTAAGGAAAGACTTGTGGAGTTAGTGATAGAAGACAAGCTCTCTGAGGGTGGTCTGATCATGAAGCTTGTCTTTCTGGGGTTTGGCATGAGTACTTCATTCGTCAGTGAATCCTTTAGTCCTTCTTTTTGTACATCCCTTGACATTATGGTGCTACCTGTCAAGTCAGCTTCCAAATGGTTAGAAAATGGAAGTCCTACATCATGTGGATCTTCTTCATGGTTTGTTGTACTACCCTCATCAATTGAAAAAGAAGAGATCCACTCTAGTTTGTGTTCTATCTTAGATGTGTTTATTTCTTGATCGTGTTGGGGGACTTGAATCTGTAAGTTCTCAACAGATCCAGTTGGTATCTTAGGTTGCAGGCTGCAGTTGTGTCTTTGTGTGTCCTGGCTGCATCTGAAGCCAGCACTGCAGTAAGAAAACTTCATGGTCCCCTCTGGAATCACTTTCAGTGTTTGTGTCAAAGGCCCATTGTGAGGTGATACATTGCTGATGACACAAAGTTGTGGTAAGGAGGCTTTCTTCTTAGACTTGAAAATCAAACTGTCGTCATCTTTGTACATCTCTCCATGTAGTATCCCTTTAATTTTCCTTAAGCCTAGATGTGATATTTCCAAAATGTTGAGTAAAAGTGAAATACCAGCAATGGCAATCATGAAGACCATGAAAATGGTCTTCTCTGTGGGCCTAGAGATGTAACAGTCTACACTGTTGGGGCAAGGCATTCTCTCACACTTATAGAGTGGATCCAATTGGACACCATAGAGTAAATATTGGCCCAGGATGAAACAGATTTCCACCACAGAGCGAGTAAGGATATGGATGATGTAAGTTCTCAACAGAGAACCTTTAAGCGGGGCCTTCTTCACTTTCTTCTGCTCATCCAGCCTTCTCAGTTCCCTCTCTGCACGCTTCTGTTCCTCCAGTGCCAATTCAGTCTCATCCATCTCCTCCTTCAGCTGAATTCGCTTGCGGTGGCGCTCTTTCTCAAGAGCTCTGATGCAGTAAAGGGCATGGCCCATATAGACCAAAGAGGGTGCAGAGACAAAGATAACCTGCAGGACCCAGAAACGAATAAGGGAGATAGGGAAGGCACGGTCATAGCAGACAGCTTTGCAACCTGGTTGGTCAGTGTTACAGACAAACTCAGACAGCTCATCATCCCACACATCTTCAGCAGCTGCTCCCAAGATCAGCATACGGAAGATGAAGAGTATGGTCAGCCAGATTTTGCCCACGATGGTCGAATGTATGTGAACCTCTTCTAGGATGCTGCCAAGCAGGTTCCAGTCCCCCATGGTCAAATTCTCTCTGCTTCAATGCCACATGGCCTCAAACTGTTAAGATATTATATGGACATATGAATGCATTGCAGTCACAAGTTCAACAATATAAGGATATAAAAAGAAAGAAAAAATGACCTATTATGCAATCAATCATTTTTCCAAAGAATATATGATTATTACTCTAGTTGAGGCTGTCTTCCCTTTCTGTGATTTTCTGAATATGCAGGTTTGTAGAGCAAAATGTTTAAAGAAATAAAATCATGGAAAAACAAGTTCCAAGATTAAATGAGTTTGAGATTATAACACTGATCTCAAGAGCCCAGATGGACCTAATTCTAGCTACCTAGGCTTTGCCTTTAATTTACTCATATTGTAGCAATTTTAGCTTTTGCTGTTATCCTGATTTGTGAGGATGGCAGTTTGGCTAAGCTTGACTTTTGTTTTTCTTTTAAATGTTTATTTCATTGATACCACATATATAATTGGCAAGCTCTACTCTAGACAATATTAGAATTACACATATTCCTTACATTAATTGACAGATTAAATTTGTATGTTTGATTTAACATCAAGAATAGTACCCTAAACAATTGGTGAATCCTGATCAAAAACAAGAAATGGAAGGTGTAATTTTAAAACAGATGTCAGTGTCTAGATGTCAAATCTCTGCCATTATGATCTACATTACTACTACATTATAACACTCTTAAGAATAAGACTTTCACAATTTTAAAGCTTCATTCGATGCTATGAAAGAAACAATTTCCTGAAATAAAAATGAAGTATGAATAAATTAGTAAGTGAACATTTTCTTTCTTTGTCCTGCAATTTGACCTTCAATAAGTAACTTTTTAAATTAGCCAGAGTTTTAGCACCATAGAGTAACCAAGCATCGTTACTAACACTTGAGGACTTAAGGAATGACCTTATCTATTTTCTACTTTGATATATCATGGATCAAATGTAGAAACCACTTTGATTTCATAGCACTTACATGTGACTGTTCTAGATTAGTTCTTCTTCTTTATGAACATCTCATTATAGTAGATGTCCTAGCAGTAAATAGTCCTTGTAGTTAGCCCATGGAGGTATGCAGTGGTACTCCAGCCCACATCACACCGCTTTGTCTGGACTCTTTTCATTTGTGTGAATTTTCCTGTGTGACATGCAGGGTTCACAGGATGTTTGCATCGATCATCTCCCGACTGGACAAAGCCTCTCCTACCCCCTCCTTTGTCCCATGCCAGTATTGCCAAATGCCACCAGCACTGTCAATATCATATATCAATATCATATATTTATTATTTTTAATGTTTAAAACTTCACATAGGTTGTAATTCTTCAAAAAAGAATAAAAATTATCCATTGGGGAATGTTACATATCTCTTCAGTTAGTTAACCATCAATGTGAATTGTAGTTTAAATGCACGTATGTCAACTACAGCATGCACAGACATTTTAATGTGGAATGTGGGGGGTGTTATACACGTCAGACCATGTACATGCATGCATGACTGCCCTGCATCCCAGTATTATTAATACAGTCCATCACAGTAAGTCATGGGTGATGTTTAAGGCTATATAAGCACTGCAATCTACAGACCACATTTAGCCAATAGTGCATATTTCTATAATAAAATGATCTCAGATGAATAAAACTAAAATACTTAATAAAACAAACTATACTCCTTTAAAACATTCAGCTTTTTTCTGCTTTCAATAGAATATGGAAAGGTAAAACTATAAACACACAGACCTATATATACGGATGTGTACATACATATATATATATATATATATATATATATATATATATATATATATATATATATATATATATAAAACACAACAATTGGAAACAATTGGAAAATTGTTGGCCTGTGAAAATTTGGTCAGGGTCAATGAATCTGATTAAAACATTGGTTAAACACAATTATAAACTGATTTTAATAGTAGAAACTACTCTGTGAGTGATGATAACAATACTTATTGCTAGTTTGATTTTAGAGGATAGTGCTTGTCTGCATAAAATAAACATTTATGCCTGCAGGGTCTTTAATTAGATTTCCATCACATTCTGAAAGAGTCAATGTTGTATTGATTTAATTTTCCCTTCAGAAGCTGTAGTCAGATGTCACACCAGGATCATTGGGTTACACAACAACCAATGACAACTTAATAAAAGGCCTTTGACTGTGTTTGATTTTTTTTGTTTGTTTTTGTTTTGTTTTGTTTTGACCCAAAAAACATTCTATTATGAATTACTTAACCACCCAGTTACACACTCCTGTACACAATGTCAATGTCCTTGGTGACTACAACCCCTGAAATGACAAAGGCTCCCTGGAAAACCTTCCCAAAAGAGCAGTGCCAAGGCTTGTCAGCACTTGAGAGAGTCTGTCAGCTGCCTTCTTCTTCAAGTACTCTCTTGCCCACTCATGAGTCTTTCCTGGTGGACTACTAGCCAGTCTGGTCTTCTATTAGTCTCAAACTCCCTTCCCAGGAATTGAACTGTATTCAATTCAAGGATTCATGAATGTGTTCAGTTCATAAATACTATCCTTCTAATTGATCTCTGCACATATAATATTTAACTTAAAATTGTACTTGCTTCGAACAGTGAGATTGAGTCAAAATTTCATTCAAGTAAGTTAATATGTTAACACTAATTGACTAACAACTAAATCAAATTTACCATTTCAAATTTGCTATTTTTCATTTTAGATGCTATATAAAACAATTTCTTCCCTTCATTCGTTCGGCACAACACCTTATTACATGAGGTTATTACGCCCTCGTGTGGCCTGCTGAATACACCTCTATTCATACCTTGTTTACACGTGTTTACAGACTTTTGTTTCATATCACTGAACACATCAAAGCATTTTTAGTCAGAATAATATGCTTACACACTACATAAACCAGATTGTGTGCATTTGAACAGAAACAGTATTCGTACCTAGACCTTTAAACCAATTCCAGTCGATATTTGTAAATGCAAGCATTAGCCAATTATAACAGTTGGGCCAAGGCAGAATACACTCTGGACTGAACACCGGTCAGTTGCAGGGCTGACACATATAGACAAACAACCATTCCAGGCTCAATTTAAACAGAGCATTTCCATCAGAGTGTTTTACTATATGTTCATTGCCGCAGAAAGACACCTGAATATATCTTTGAGGAGAGCAGCGATTAAGCAGAGATTATTTTGACCGGTGCTACTCGCTATTTGTATTTAATCTCAACCATGGAGAGGACAGTGAATCACTCTCCCCAGTCTCTAATGGATCATTATCATTAGTGATGAGATTCAGACAACCTCCACCCAACACAGTCATTTTATTCATTCCAACACAGTGGAATGAATAAAATATTTTTAGTGAGAAATCATATGTTATCATATTGAGTCATCAAGTATTATTTTCAGGAGAGGTATTCAGTTTGGTGATAAAATACATTTTATTTTTTTCTTCTCTCTTCCTGTCTGCCATGAGCTAGTATGTTTCTGCATTTTTGCAGTGTAGCATAGTAGTAAACTTTGATCAAGGGGGTGTTTCTTTTGATCTGCACCAACATTTCTCTATGACGTTTTAGGAAGGTAAACCACTGGCCACTGAAGCAACCTCATTCTCAGCTTGTATAGTTATAGACAGGAAGGTGTTAGGTCTACCACTAAATTCCTGTGGGGGTCCACTTTGGCAACTTCAAAACTTTCCAAGAAAAAAAAACTTTTTGATGGGAACATTTGTTTAGCTAATACATTCATTTGTAATTTGTCTCTTTTCTTTTTAAACAGGATTGTATAGTTGCTGTTTAGACTGATATTGTGTGGTATTTACCCTTGTTGGGACCTGAAAGTGTGTGAGGAATGGAGGCTCATCATTCATAACCAAACTGACCACATGGCTTTCTTTGTCGTGGAGTCAAAGGAAGTGCTGGAACCAACAAATGTCTAACCATGAGGCACTGACTACCTTTTTAACAAAGGTGACAGCTATCATCAACTCATGATGTTTCATTCTGACACTTGCTACCTTCTAACACAGAAGAAGGGGGTTCCATCCACACCTCCTCTCAACAACAAAAGACATGTAAAAACATCAGGAGAGACAAGTCCAGCATCTATCTGTTGTGTTCTGGCTTCGCTAGTAGAACCAATACCTTTCAACACTCCATAAGTGCAGGAAGTAGTGCTCTGAGATTCAAAACCTGAAAGAAGGATAAATTGTGCTCCATAGTGCAATTGATATTAAATATTATTATGACCAACACTGAATGTGCTCATATTTATTTTTTCAAATTGTATCCCGTTTAAGAACGGGATACAATTTGTGCAGATACACCAGTAGGGGGAATTAATAGAATGCTGACTAGTTTGGGAGTGTCTCTTTCTTGATGGGGAATAAGTTCCACCTCATTCCTTCTACAGGTGTCATTGTGAAATTATAAATTATAAATTAATTATAAATTATAATGTCTTATGTGACACAGGTTGGTCTAATGTTAAAACCTTAACTAACATCAAACACGATTATTAATATGCTGAACATGACTGCAGGGGAAAGGGGTGATAGTGTGTACAATGTGGAAAGGTGTGTGTACAATGTGGAAACATTTTCATTGTGGTTAGATAGGAACTAGCATGGTTGAGGTAGCAAATTATGGGTGAACAGCAGCAGCTCAGCATTGTGTTAGATTTTGGAAGTCCCATACAAGGAATATTCTTTTGTGTGTTAAAATATTGTCAGAATTGTTTGAGAATGTACAGTGTTCATTTCACTTATTAGCTCTCAAGAAGTTTACTGTGAAGCTTAATGATTGAGATGATGTGGTATGAAGAAAAATGTCAGTAATGTGGAGAAAGGGTTGATATTAATCATAATGCATGCTTTGTGCTATATCTACCTTTGAAACACCATTGTAAATTGTACTATTTGTAATGGCCAAAGAGAGATATAAAGATACTATGTTTCTTCTGAATGTATTCCTATGACTGCTACCATCATGAAAGCAGTCATGCTCTTTGTGTATTCTGTTACACCATTTGTCCCTTCACTGAGGACCTGTAACTGATTCTTGGGGGCTCGTCTGGGATCAGTGCTGCAGTGATTGATGCATCACTTGCTGATCTTCTGTAATATATGTACATTGAGACCAGAGTGGCTACCTCTTGATCGAGGGGAGATGCCATCCTGGGTATCACCAAAGAAACAATGCAAAGTCACTAAGGAGTTAAACAGTTGGTGTCCAGGAAAGGAGATCAGGGGAAGAGGGTCTTGACTTCATCAGGTATGACATGTCAATGCACATTGTGTCTGCACAAGGAACTGATCTAGAACATCAAAAATAAGCTATTCTGGAGTTTACGAGGTGGCGATGGCATTAGGAACATACCAGCCGGGTGCTGACAAGTTGAGCTCAGCTGATGAAGAAAACTGCAATTTGTGGGTATTGTTTTCTATGAATGATTTTTTTTTCAATTGTTATGTAACCCTTTTGTTTCAGAGGAGGTTGACTACTTCAACAGAACAAGCCACACCACCACATTTTACTACACATCCACAAGACCCTAACAGAGAGAATATGAACATACTTTGTGACACTCAGGAATGTGAATGAAGATTTATGACCCTGATTGACCTTTTATGACCTTTGGGGAAATCCCTGAAATTTGGAAGAGTTATCGGTGACGTCTTCCCACGGCTTTAGGGTATTGTTATTTAGTGTTTTTATGGGTTGGACTAGTGTGTAAGTGGTGTCTAGAGGATATGTGTCATAAATTAACTTGTAACTAAAGTGTGTAAGTGGTGTCTAGAGGATATGTGTCATAAATTAACTTGTAACTAAAGTTAGTAGAAAAACAGACTAGAGGATATGGGTGATATTAAATCTTGATTGAGGAAACAGAGCGTCTGTCACTGTGTGTGTGTGTGTGTGTGTGTGTGTGTGTGTGTGTAGATGAGGAAGTGACAGTGTATGTGTGTGTGTGTCTGTGGAATCGAGGAAGTGAGTGTGGAATGGCAGAGTATTGAACTGTATGGTATATAAGAGGATCCACATAAGTGTGATCGTGGTTGTGAAGTGAACACTCTGAAAAAACATGGAGAAACTTGCAATGAGGAAAAACATTTGGCAGCTTGATGGTGATCGTGTGTTGTTAGCCGAGTTTCGGAGCGGTGGGATATCTCCATTCGTCGAACTATTCAGCTACGAGACCACGCTGGAGGTTTATCAACTGAGAATTTACCCAAAAGAATTTGATGGTCTGAAGACTGCTATTGAAGAATTTATGGACTATGTTGAATGTGTAGACAGATGTGAACGTGTACTACTGAGGTCTATGCCTGCAAGTATACTGACTCCGACTGATCCCAAAGTTCGCCCTCTGGGGGGTACTTTCATAGTGGACTGTTCGAGATCTCACATCTGGTTGTTGGTACGATTTCGGCGTGATTTTCACTCTGAAGAAAGACCAAAGACCGTGATGGAGAAAGAGCGCTACTACCCGATTCAGCTGGCGTTCAAGGTGGGAGACTTCGCAAATCTGCGTGACCTCTTAAAAGAAATCGGCCGTTTTTCACAGAGGAAGAAATGAAGCGAAACGTGTGCTATTGGAAAAGAGGTTAACAAGTCGGAGTGGAATGGGTGTTTCAGGATTAACTTTCAGACGGCGTCTCAGACTGGATCCGTGTATCGAGTCTGATGGACCTTGCGAGGAGGAGGAGCCTCTGTAAACCCGGACGATTCAGTGCAGATGCAGTAGAGAGCCCTTCTGTCTAACGCGCCGCCCCTTCCTGTATGAGTGAAATATATACTTGTATGCTTGAAGCATGAATAGAGTGAGTGCTATACTCTATACTGCTATACTATTCGCTGCACCATGTCGGATTTTTCAGTCAACGCTACAGGCTCACAGGAGCATGATCTTTACGGAGAAGAACTTCACAGACTGCGGCCGATCCTTTCTCAAGAGTCTTCAGGAGATTTTGGGCTGTATAAGCCAATTTTCCATGGTTGTCGGGAGGATGATCCAGCCCTTCGCAGGACGTGTAAAACTGAAGAAGAAGAACAAGAGGGGAGGTGCCGAACAATTGTGATGAAGGATACATAGGTGACATAAGTGGACCCTATGCTTGCGGATGTTCTGCAGACTCTCTCCACAAGGCGTGCGCTGCAGAGGATGTACCCTGCGGCCCTCCCCCCCATACTGCTCATACTGGGGGATGGGTACAAGAGCTTTGAAGACCCTCTGGCGGCTACAGTGTACACAGAGGCCGCTTTCAACAACCTTATGGCGGGCTATAATTCACCTCTGCCTCAGTCTCGTTTGTCAACGAGTGGGGATTTCCTGGATATCGTAAAAGCTTGTGTGGCTAGAGCAGTGCAAGTTGTCGTGGGAGCCCACATAAAGAAAAACTGTTTTGGGTGTCAAGTAGATCATCCTAGTCAAAAACAGCATCCGTGTCTCTACCCACCCAACCGTGGATATTTTTCTACAAACTTTGTACTATTTTTCTACAAAGAGTTAATGACGGACATACTGCCCTGGGAATTTCTGCCGGTCTCTCAAGTATACGCTGGAGAAAGTTGGATTGGATATAGTATCGGCTAGAGTGGAAGGAGCAGCAGATGCTTTCCTGTATGACCTGAAGGGGGAAGAACACATCCTGGAAAAGGTTGAAGAGATCACTGCAGCGTACACGGGGGAGATAAGAATAGGGAAGATTTGTTGCAAGGCTTCCACAGTTTCTGGAACTCTTAATCAGTTTTTGAAGAAACAATGTGTAAAATTATTATTGATTTTTATATTCATTTTGTAAGTTTATCTTTTGTAGCTGATGTAATCATCTGTAATCAATGTTAATCATGTAGTGAATGTAATAGTGAATGTAATAGTGAATGTATTAGTAAATGTAATAGCATGTGTAATAGTGTGTGTAATACTGTATGTTTCGCATATGAATTAAACCCTAATAAACAATAAACTTAAACCCATAAAAATCACAGCACTCAAACATCTTCTGTTCACAATCAGACATGTCTTCAAGGAAGACAGACAGGGTATTCAAGAGAATATATTATGATCCGCGAAAAGCAGGATCGTACGGTGGGGCCGGAGCCTTCAAAACGGGTGTAAAAAAGATTCCAGACGGGTAAAAAGATTCCAATTGCACAAGTCGAGGACTGGTTGGCAGGTCAGGACGCATACACATTGCACAAACCATCTCGAAAAATGTATGCTAGAAACCGTGTTTTTGCCCCCGCCCGCTGTATCAATTTCAGGCTGATCTTTGCGATATGACTGCGTTGTCTAAAGACAATGACAAGTTTAAATTCCTGCTTACCGTGATAGACGTATTTTCAAAGAGGGCTTACGCGCGTGCGTTGAAAAACAAAACGGCGACTGAAGTTGCAACGGCTTTCGCTCGATATTAGACGAGAGCGGTATACCGACTAAAATTCAAACTGATGCGGGAAAATAATTTTTTAATCGGGTCTTTGAAAAGCTGATGAAGAAGCACAACATACGACACTTTGCAACCGGGAAGTGAGCTCAAAGCTTCCATAGTTGAACGGTTTAACAAAACTTTGAAATCCAAAATGTGGAGGTATTTCACTGCAAAAAACACACGCAGATATATAGATGTAATTAGGGATTTGTTAGATGGCTATAATGACAGTTATCACAGTAGCATAAAAATGAAACCGTCTGAAGTAACTCCTGCCAAGACAGCGGAGGTGTTTGAAAATTTGTACGGTACGATTCCTCTGACCGTCAAACCTACAGTGTTTAAATTCAAAAGGGGGACATTGTGAGGATATCAAAATACCGTGGAGTATTTGATAAATCATACGAACAATCATTCTCAGACGAATATTTTATCGTGAATGAATGTATCGCTAGAGTACCGCCGGTCTATAAATTAAGAGATATAAGAGGAGAAATTTTGAATGGCGCATTTTATGAGAGTGAACTGCAGAAAGTGAGAATCACGTTGGACGCTCTGTTTCGTATAGAAAAAATTTTAGATGAGAAAATTAAAAATGGTCAGAAAATGGTTTTAGTCCACTGGCAAGGCTGGCCTCGTCAGTTTGACTCTGGCTGCCTGCTAAAGAGGTCATAGAGCTTAGAAAGAGGAAACACGGGAAAGAGAGACAATCAGAATAATGGCGAGTCTTTTTATGTGACACTACCCTCCAACGCCTGTCACGACATATTTCCGGACAACAACAGTTTGAATTTCACCACCACTTTATCACAACCCATAGAATTACAAGGATCTTATGAGGTGGCTCTGTCTGAGATAATGTACTGCAACACGTGGAATAATATTGAGACTTCAGAAAACGGTTTTGAGATGATTGATCATTCTAACGCGCAGGACCCTCCGCTTTTTCTTAAGATTCCGACCCGGATCGTATGAGTCTATAGAAGTTATAGTGAGGGGAGCTGAATGCTATCTTAAAGACCTCAAGAACTGATGTGGCGATATTTTACAATCTTATAAAGAAAAGGATTTTTTAATAGGGACTGACAGATATTCTATAAAATTTTCAACGCGTCTGTGCTACATACTAGGATTTGAGGATGGTGACTGGGTACGAGTGAGTGGAAAACGAAGGCTAAATACCCCTGCGATATTAATGGAGGGCAGTATAATTTTTACGTCTATACAAATATCGTGGAAGCGCAGCATGTTGGAGACTACGCCGTACCCCTTCTCAGAATAGTTAAAAAGAAGGATCATACGGAGATGTCGTCATTCTTTCCTACACTCACCCTCATTACATCACGGTGAACAAACAGCGGATACAGGATATTCAGATTGAATTGAAAACTGATTTGAACACTCCAATTCGATTCACCTATGGAAAGACCATATGCAAGCTACACTTTAGACCCGTATCAAAGTCTTTCATCTGAATTAGAAAGAAAAAAAGGAAAAAAAAAAAAAAAAAAAGAAATGGATTCACAGAGATTTGTGAATTATTATGTGAACCAGACCGGCGCAGGCTCATTGAGTGGCTTTGCCGGAGCTCCTGTCATCTATGGGCGTGGCTTTGGATCTATGCTGAGCAGAGCCTTCAGATTTGTCCTTCCTTTCTTAAACAAGGAGTCAATATCGCCTAAACCGCATTTGAAATCTGCAGCAAAGGGAATAGCAGCGGACGTGGTCGGGACCGTAACCAATCGTTTAATTAACCAAAACACACAGAGTCAGGAGGGATCAGGACTCGCCCGGTTAGCGCGTAGAAAAAGGAAAAGATCTGTTCAGATGTTATCGGACCTCATACCTGCAAAAAAGCGTAAAACCGTTCCCAAATTACAGAGAAGAGCTAAAAGTCAGCACGGAGGGCGGAATATATTTTAATCATGTCTCTAACACACCGTCTCTCGACCGAGTGCACCAAATCAGAGCTCGACCTCTTTGCTCCGCCAATGACGCAGCTGTCTGTTGAACAAAACAATTATGTTGAGATTTTTCCAGTCAATTCAATAACTGATCAAGATGTGTTGGATTTCCTGATTCCCGGAAGCGGAAATTTTTATTTAGACCTCAATTCAACTCTTATCTACCTACGACTGAAAATCACCAATGCAGACGGAACGAATCTAGCCGCAGCCGACAACTGCGGAATAATTCAATTATTCAAAACACACAGAGTCATGGAATTTCTTTTGGATTGGACATAGTATCGGCTATTTAGGATATTTTATCCTGTATTTGCACTTTCAAATACTATCTTCTCACAGGTTGATGTGAGTCTGAACCGATCGTACTCATTAGCTGCGTCCTCCGCCACTCATCCTTACAGAGCTATGATTGAAACGCTTCTTAATTTTTCACAAGAAACGTTGGAGAGCCAGTTTTTCTGCAGGTCTTTGGTATAAAGACCCATGGCGCCACCTTGATTCAATTGTTTTGACCCCGGATGCCCTAACCAAGGGTTAGTCAAACGCACAAGCTTTACGCATGGTTCACGCCCGTTCGAGCTGATTGGACCTCTGCATACAGACCTTTTTTTCTCCGAAAAACTCTTGCTAAACAATGTGGATGTACGATTAAAACTCGTGAAAGCGAAAAGTGCTTTTACACTGATGTCTGCTGCGGGTTCTGAGTTCAAGTTAAATATTTTAGGGGGCAAGTCTTTTTGTGAAAAGGTTCAAGTCTCACCTGATGTCATGTTAGGGCATTCTGCAGCTCTCATGAAGTCGAACGCCATTTACCCTATAAGCCGCATAGTGGTGAAGAATTACAGTATTCCTGCACAGACCACGTATGCTCACAAGATAATTTATACCTCGGAAGACTTCCAAAGTACCTGGTGGTGGGGCTAGTGGACCATAGGGCTTATGTGGGGGCAAGTGAGTTGAATCCTTTCAAGTTCCAACACGCTGACCTTGAATACCTGGCTTTGAGTGTAAATTCACGTTTTATCCCGTCAAAGCCCTACCAACCACGTTTTGATACGCATCAGACCGTTCGAGAGTTTTACAATCTTTATCTAGGTAATAACAGACACATTAGAGACTCACCATTGTGTATAGACCGAGATCATTTTGAAAACGGATACACATTGTTTCTCTTCAATCTGTCGAGAGATGGTGAAATAGACAGCAAAGCTCTATCACCATCAGAACACGGCACCTGCCGTCTGGATTTACGTTTCCGAGTCGCTTTGCCGAGGACTATGACACTGATCGTCTATGCATGTTACGACAGTGTTATAGAAATAAACGAGGAGACAAGTTCTAATCGACTATTAAAACGGAGGTAAAATGAACAACCTTCAAATAGAATCTATTCTGAGACCTATCTTGGGCGAATCATTCGGAGGTGTTTTTGCTAGTGATTTATTGCCGTCTAAGATTGATAAGCGACCGTGCTATCTAGTCGTTAACACCCACGATCACACCCGTGAGGGTGAACATTGGGTGGGGATGATCATTGAAGACGGAGAGAAGAAGGAAGATCAAACTTCTTTGACAGTTACGGACATCCACCGGACTTTTTATTTTATCCTGATTTTTTTATAAATTTCCTATCGACTAATTCTAGAGATTCGCTACAACAAACTGCAGGTTCAAGATGATGATTCTGCAACGTGCGGTGCCCACGTTATATTTTTCCTCTGCCAGCGGTTCAAAGGACTTTCTTTTCAAGAAGTCATGAGACTGTATTCTGATAATTTGAAAAGAATGATGTCAATGTGACAAAGTTTGTTAAGAAATGTGCTAAATGTGTGTTGACTGTGAAGACGTCTAAAACGTCTCATCAGAAGGCCTGTACTTTAAAACTATTTAATTGTTGTTATGAATGCTCGAAATGAATACTCTTTCTCACATATTTTTCTCAATAAAGCATTTTATTGATTTAAAACTCACTGTTTTGCCATACATTTTTTCATAATTTTTTCAACGACTGAATTCCAGCCATTTAGACAGGATCGGTGTAGACAGTCGCCATTCAGACGCTGTCGGGGAATAAAATGTTTTGACTTTGTTTGACGGTGTAGAAGTAGGGGAGCTGTAATCCATATCTAAAAGAGGTGTTGACAACGCCGATTTTCTCGCATGCCTTCTTTTACTCCGCCATATTTGGGAATCTGGCTCACTTGAGGGCTCAAGCGGTCTCACCCGCAATTGCTCACGCGCATGCGTATTTGCAATCATGGTTAAGGGTATATTTAACTTGGAAATAGTTTTTAAGAATTCGTCCCACCCGCAAGGTATGGTCCGTGCGTGAAAGCGTCTGTTTGACAAAGTCTTCATTAAATCAAAAATGTGCGATCCTTTAATAGTCTTATCTTGGACAACAATCTCCCCTGAATGATTCCATCTCAAAAGGTCTGAATTACGAAGCTTCTAGAGGATAAAGGTGGCGTTCTTCCGATTGCGGGCTCCGATATTCTGTAAAATATCATCTTCAATGCTATTGTGAGGTTTTTTCCTCCTCTTCAACTCTTATACGTCCCTCATCATGTTCACCTCCTTTCTCTGCGGACTCAGTAGGTAACTTCAAGACTATTTCAGAGTCTTGACTCGACCGTTTTTGAGCAGGGTAAGATATTTTTCAAGTAGATTATTATAGTGTAGGCTTTTGCTGTACGCCGTTCCCGGCTGGTTCAAAGCTCGTTCCATTTTCTCTTCCAATTCATGCTGTGCTTTCTCAGCAATGTCTTCGTTTCCCATTTTTTTCTTTGTTAAACTCTCCAGTTGTTGAGGGGAAATCATGTACATTTTATTAAATGATGCCATGATGCCTAAATGACGGCTGAATGATCTTTATCTTCAACTAACTCCGAGCGGAAAGCAGACTGGTCAAGAATGGGACAGCGGCTCCTAATAATGGGAGGAGGAAACCCCCGGTCTGTGTCAGCACCTTGCGCTTGTGCTTCACTCCTCTTGTACCGTTAGCAAAAAGCTTGATAAACTTCTTCTGTTTATTCAATTTGCGGATGTTACGACCGGCTCTAGATGTAAGTGGGGAAGGTCGCAAACATAAACGGAGAAGAAAAACCCTCGGGAAGTCAGACAGGGTAAAAGCAGGAAAGCAGATTTTATTGTCACAAACTCAAAACGAGATACAAAAACTGAAAGCGAGCAACACAGTGCTGAAAAAGGGAACACAAAATACGGGGTAAAACGATAACTGAAAGCGAGCACCACCGTGCTGGTAAGAGAACACAAGACGTGTTCCAAAACGATAACAGAAAGCGAGCAACCTAGTGCTGTTAAATATGACGAAAATGATAACGAAAAGAGACTCTCCAAAACGAGGGGAGAGCTGTTCACGAGAAGCAAAACGAGGTGCACAAATGGCAACCAAAACGAGCATCCGAAAAGATTAATCACGAGACTAGCAAAAATAGGGGCACCGAATCGAGGCGTACTGGTGCAGGGCACAGTCGCCCCGAACGCCGGTAACGCCCCGCCCTAAGTACTGGCTGCCGGGAATTGTCAGCTCCCGATTGGCGGGCTAAAAGGTGTGGTCCGAACGAAACGAGACGGAGTCCAATCGGAAGCTGACAGGACAGCCAGCGGAACAGCCACACCTGCTGTTCCCACACACACACACACCCATCCCCCCGGGGACGCGAGCGGCCCGATGGCCGTAACAGCGGAATTGATCAGAGGTCAATGGGACGTTACCTTTCAACACTTCAGCGCTACTTCACAGAGGGCCAGTATGAGATCGTCAGATCCCTGACATAGAAAGATCCTTCTCTCCGAGGGTTTTAGAGCAAGCAAGGCTTTTAAAATCGGCAGATTTCTTTTAATCCGTTTAGACATTTTCAAATCACTTTTTATACTGGTAAACGACAGGCCACTGGTTAGGTAGTATCCCGCTTCTCAGCCGGTATTGTTCTGGACAGTCAGGTCTTAGATCGACGATTAAATACATATATGCATCTTTTGTGGCATCGTTAAAACTCTGTAGAAAATATTCTCGCTGCCCCGGGAACATCTGCTGAGCTAAAATTCTTATCTGTAATTTATCACGCGGAGATTTGAAGAGGATGATGTAATTTGTGTTTAAACTAATCGTCCGGCTGTGATTCCCCTGCTGAAATAAGTTTTGAACTAGAAAAATGACCGATAATTTTCTATGATGTCTATACATGGTAAAAGCCTTCATTAATTCATCATGATTCACACCGGTATCCATACAGTCATCAATCACTAACAGATTATGCTGGTTTGATGGAAAAATATTTTCATCCGTCAAAGAATCAGGAATTCCTTCGATAAATTTAATCTTTACATTTTTAGCCAATTCCTCATACATAGGCTGATAAGAGGAATACGCCCAGATGATTCGATCAGGGAGTCTAGACAAAGTATGTTCCATATTTTGAAGAAGCTGTTTGACAAAGAATGATTTATCGCTTCCGCTTGCTCCTACAAGCAGGGCTGTGAATGGGAGTTGGAAGCGGGGTCAAAATAGACCTCTTCAGGCATGATCACCGTTCAGTCTTTCGGTAAACTGAACATTAAAGTAATGCGGTACGCTTATTTATCAGGGAAGAAGAGTAAGAAGTAGAGGAAAAATAATTTATTGATATACAAAATACAAGTGAATAAAACGGGAAACACAATATACAATTCATAGTAAAGTATAAAACACAATACAAAATATTCACATTCTGTTTATATACATAAAACAGGATATACAGTGTCCACTTTTCTCAAAAAGTTTTTCTCAAAAGAACCGTATAGAGAAGCCGTCAGGTCATCCCATCATAAATCTATGCAGTTTTATTGAGACAGTACACATGTCATGTTTTAAAACCCAAATGGTAATGTTTTCCCGTCCGTAAAGAGTCGCCTTTTGTCAAAGAGACAATGCCAAAATGGATCACCCTTTCTTTATTAGTGAGCTCAAAAGTTTTCAGATTCCTTGTAATTTTGTTGTAATGCGCGGAAATTTCACGGCGTGTTTCACAGAGTGTTTCACGAAGTGTTTCACGATGTGTTTCACGGTGTGTTTCACGGTCTTTGAGATAGGGTTCTACCAGGGCTGTGAGACTGTCAAAGTTGAATTTTTTACAATTTTCATAATTCTGTGTAATCCCCTTAGCACATAGAGTCACTTTACCTCGCTCTGTTACATAGGCGTAGGATTTTGGACCCGCTGCAGTCCACGATTTAATAAAGTCGCCGGTGGTCTAATTCAGAGGTCAAATCTCTAGATAGTTTCCAAGCAGGGGGTTATATTGATCACCGGGTCTTGTGACAAACACTATTGAATCGGTGTCACAATAAAAAACCCTTTCTTGGAGTAAATCTAACTGCTTATACAATTCAAGATGTGCATAAGCGGTTGTGAACGCCGCAATAAAAACATTCACATCTCCAGGAGGTAAGACGCAATTAGAAGAATAGCGCCACTGGACCACTGCAACACCGTCATTAATGAAGTGAAACTGTGAAATCTGATATTTGCTGGAAAAGAGGAAATCAAAAAAACCTTCAGGTTTGCTCACCAGTGTTGTTGTAAGCTGATTAGATCTTTGCGCCAACTTACCCCACAGTGAATTCAGTAGAAGTTTTGCAATTTGTCTTTTTGCAGGGTTATGAGCAATTTTCTGAGGTTCTAGTTTAATACCCTGCTTTTCTTGATATTCATCTATGTAGGCGCGTTGACTCGCTTCGTCATCAACTCCTGGAGGGTAACCTGAGGCTTCTTGTTTCTGTTTAAGGAAGGTGTAAATGTAGTCTTTAAAGAGTTTGTCTGATTTTTCTTCAAAGTGCCACACTTCATAAATTTCTCCCACAACGTATCCTTTCTCTATGGCCATCATTAGCTCAACACTGACCCACACCCCACGCAATGCCCTGTCTTCATCACTGTGTTTACATTCACTAGTCTGATTGTTCCTGAGACCGCATAAACGACATAATGTGAAAATAAGCTTTCCATTATCATTTCTGCTAGGAAGAACTGGGTAAAACAGTTTACGCGGGGGATAGACTTTAGCATGGATCAAGCCAAAGTAATTTTCGACCGCATCAAAATTGTTTCTGATTATTTTTGGATGTGAAAGAGGAAACGAGGGACAGGACATAATGTAGGGATAAAGGGAAGTGAAATCATAATAATTGATGACCTCATCACCCACGGCAACATGACGCATCCGGATAGCAGCGGTTCTCCCCGTATAAAGCTTCTCTAGGGTCTAGAGGAATCGGTTCTTGAAACCTCTCTAAGAAAGATTTCACACCTGGGTCAGTTTTTTTTATGAAGTTCCACTCATGTTCCCACATTGTCACCACAGCATGAACATTGTATTCGGTTTTTAAACGGACAATTCTTTCCATTGTGTCTGAGAATAATTCACTAAATCGTTCACCTGTGAGAGGAGATTTATCATGAGGGTTATAACAGGATCTACAGCCGTGGTAAAAACATCCAAAGTAACTAAAGACAACCGTCTTGCCGTTTACCACCGAGTGTCCATCAGCAAAATAGTGTCCGATTTTAACTTCTCCCCCATTCAACGCATGTCGAATTGAAATTCTGCGTGAGAAGGCCTCAAACTCCAGCCACTGGATTGAAGCGTGTGAGAAAGCTTTGAATGATGATTGATAGTTGTCAGGAGACGGAATCGCAACAGAGTCAGGTTCTAAGGATAAGGTTTGAAAAACAGTCAATGCGGATGAAGCAATTGTAATGTTCTCAAACGGATCACACTTTGTTGTCTGTATGAATTACGCCACGAAATGTCATTGCACCTTCTGCCAGGATTTGAACGTCATTTGAACAATAATCTACTAACTCGCGATTATAGTCAAATTCCAGATCTTTTACCGTCTCGTACCATTGAAAGAAACTTTCTCGCTGTTTAGCATTCATTTCATCGACCGCGTACATGTCAGGCCCCGGATATCTCCCTTATACACAATTTTTGAATAGTCTGTAAATTTGTGTGGAAAGTATCCTTTTTAAGCTTAGTTTTACACCCTAATGCCTTAGGGAATTCCCTGAGCGGGATGGGGATGAAGGAAAATGAATCAATAAATTTAAGGTGAAAGTCAGTGTCCACAATCAGAATTATTTTACTCCCTTGAGCCACCACGAACGGAGATATACCTTGCTTTACATAGGTATTTAAAATGATGTGATGGTCAAAACCCTTGCCATAATGGGAAATGAAAGTTGTGTTTTTGTGTGCTTTTTTTCGATAATGCTTGAGGAACTTTAAAGCACAGTCAGAGCCTTCCCAGATCAGTTCCTCATTGTCTGACGATCGAGCTACAACGAGCACTGGAAGATGAGTGCCGGTGGTTTGAGCAGTCTCAAAATCAAAAAATACCAGCTTCTTTTCATAAATCTTCTCCTCAGGCATCACCTCTTTTACCCGCATGTAGCATATGTGATTTTCTTGAGCTTCTACACCAGGATCACCGTTTTGATCGGCAGAGTCAGCAGCTGATGCTCTCTCTTCAGTCAACAACGGTGATGAGGTTTTACGCTGTTTACAGATCATGCAGTGTTTAACAATGCACCTGTGGACGTGAGGATTTTTAATAGAAGCGTAGTAGACCAAATTACATTTTGGACATTTTTTATTTATCTCGCAATTGGAGACTGCTTTTCCCGCCTTTGGACGCCATTTTAACTCACGATGTCGCTCAAAACATTGGATATTCACGCAAAACCTATTACAGCGCTCGCAGTAGGTTTTTTAATTATACCTTCTTTACAGTTAGTGTTGCAGATATTACACGCCAATCCACAGAAATGACGGTGCTGCATTTGGTAGCCTGTATGACAGTGTTCACAGAGAAATCTCACTCTGAGAAACCCCTTAACATTCTTTATCCCATAATAGTGATTATTGTGTAAAAGTAGATAGTATGTTGTTGGACGCGGAGGTGTTCCTGTTTGAAATGTAGACAAGTTTTTCCGGCGGTTATTGTCATTATCAATTGCACGGTGAAATATGACGATTTTACAATTCAGCAACTGCTCAAATCGCTCAACATCGCTGAATGTCACATCAGTGTGAGGGTTCAGACCAGCCCTAATGTGAATGTCACGTCCGGCGGACAGAGTTTCGGCGTATGATAGCTCAGGGTTTTTCAGGCGTGCTAAATTTACAGCAAAACATGTCTGATCAGGGTTCTGTTGTACATATAAATGTTTAGCTTTTTTTTTTTAATAATTTCAGCCTCGAAGCATGATTCCATCCGTCTTTTACCTCCCCACGTGGAGCTCTCACGATATTAACATTTAGCTCCAAGGATCCATCTGTGAACACCGACATATTGCTCTGCACTAATCTATCTAAAAGATCATGAAATTCCGACAGCTCACCGACTCCATAGCAAACAATTGCACTAACATCATCTTGCAGACGATCGGCATGTAAATTAACTTGGATGAGATCGTTTGGTGCGGCTCGAAGTCTTTGTATAAATTCTGAAATCCGTCCCTGTACACCTTCAGTCACATTCAGATAAAAATCGTGAAAATTAGGAGTAGCAGATGGCGGTGGAAAGCGCAGAAAAGTGCGAATCTCAACGTTATTGAACCAATCTCGCTGTGTAAAATTTACATTATCACTACTATTCATCTGATGACTGCCGCGGCGCCTGTGTCTAGAGAGGTTGACGCATGCGCCTCAGCCTCAGTTTCCCTCCCTGTATTCTCTTCACCCCCCAGCGTTTCCCCCTCATTTTCTCTTTCCCCAGCTCCACCACGGCCTTCCTGAAGCATGCTCTCTGTAGCCACTGCACATTCAACACATAGATCGTCACTAGGACTCCACGGTTCATTCATTTGCACATATTCTTCTCTTTCAAAACTGTCAAGCGCCTCGCAGCATAAACTGTCTGCAGGGCTCCATGCAATGTCTGACGCCGCGTCATCCAGTACTAGTGACTCTAGTGAAGGATATCTATATGTGCGTACAATGTTCTGTAGTTCATCTTCCGTAGGGAGGAAAAACTCTACTAGTTTGAGGGTGATGATGAGGATGTTGTGTTGGGGAGGACGGTTGAGTCGCATTCACGCTTTCATTTACTGTTTCAGCATTCAAGTCAGACAACAATCGGAGGAGGTGTTGTGGGATCTCTAAGACATTGTCATTTCTGATTGATCCATTCTTTTTTTTGATTTTATAGTAGCAAAGTAGTAGGCAAGGTCTTTGGCCGCGTATGATACATCATCGCTCAACATCGAGTAGTACTCACACCGACGCTATTTCTAATTATTTCTAAGACGTTGGCAAATGTGCGCAAGCATGCGTTGCTTTAACAAATATGCTTCAAACATGTATCTTTCAAATTCCTCTTCAATAACATCCACAACTCGACTGACAACATTCGATTCAAAGTCTTCAAGATGTTGTCTCTCTCACCCCCACGTGTTCATCCGGGACTTCCGCAGAGGCTTGCTGTCCTTCCCACTCTTCCCAGTCAACCTCGAATGCAACGCCCACACCTCCTTCTTCTCTTTCAGACTCGTCCACTCTTGTTGGTAGAACTGCTGCAATTCCTGAAACCCAAAAGTTGCATTAATCTTCCATATTAAATCCATACAATTTACTGGTTGAGAAAAATAAATAAATATAAATAAACAAATTAATTAATTAATCAATTAAATTAAATTCAATTAAATTAAATTAAAAAAATAAATAAATAAATAAATTAAAAAAAAACATTTAAAAGATGTGGAAACTTACGAGATGGTGTGACTGTATGAGGTGTCCAGAGATGACTGATTGTGTGAGATGGACCGGCCGTTGGAGATGATGGTGGGGTGGTCAGGTCAATGGTGAATTGCTCTAACAATGGTACAGAAATAATAATATTAACTTAAAAGTAATTTATTGATTATTTTATATATACATAAATATAAATGATACAATATAATATGATAAGAGAAAAGAGGAGACATCAACTCACCCTGATTTGAAGGAGATGGAAGCAACTGGTGACCCTCACTGTCTCCCATGGTTAGTTCCCGATCTAAAATGGGATGAAAATCACAAATAAATAACCTTATTCCCTAATTAAATACATCAATAATCTTATTCCTTCCATGATTCAATATTTGATATTACAAAAGATATAAATTATCATTAAAGAATAAACGTACATACATACAGTTGCTGTCCATGATGATGATCTTCTTCTGTTCTTCTGAAGTCAAAACGGAGTGGACTTTGACGACCGAAGGTTCAGATTCAGGAGCTTGCAGCTGAGCTAGTGGACTTTGACAACCGAAGGTTCAGATTCAGGAGCTTGCAGCTGAGCTAGTGATCGTTTAACCCCAGAGGCCCCGTATATATTGGGGAAGGATTTCCTGTCTTATTGATTACGCATGGAGGGGGTCACATAGGGATGCAAAGTTGGTGAGAGTCTCTCTACGTGTTTGTTATAACTTAATAACATAAATTATTCTTTCCCAAGGCGTTCTGCATGCACTCATTACGTTAATCACGATGACTCAATACAATCAGCCCTCTTTCTCCGATCGATACATTAATAAGCATGTTTGTTAAGTGTATAAGAATATACGTATTTAAGTATGTTCGGTATATAAGTCTATCATTATGTTAAGTATATAACCATGTTTGTCTATTTTCTACATAGCATAGCTATAGCTACATAGCTCTGCTGTATACTCCTCGATTCCACAGACACACACACACATACACACTCACTTCCTCATCTACACACACACACACACACACAGACACACACAGAACACACACACACACACACACACACACAACACTACAACAACCCACGGACAACACATCATAGAGGACCAAAGGACTTCCGATACCTTTAGTTTTCTACTCACACTTCCATGATTTAATCACCCATATCCGCTAACCTGTTTTTCTACTAACTTTAGTTACAAGTTAATTTATGACACATATCCTCTAGACACCACTTACACACTAGTCCAACCCATAAAAACACTAAATAACAATACCCTAAAGCCGTGGGAAGACGTCACCCATAACTCTTCCAAATTTCAGGGGATTTCCCCAAAAGGTCATAAAAAGGTCAATCAGGGTCATAAATCTTCATTCACATTCCTGAGTGTCACAAAAGTATGTTTCATATTCTCTCTCTCCTAACACCTACACCCCACACCAAAGACAGAACAGCTATAACGCATTTATGAAATACTGGACAGGTAAATATGGTCTTCCTCTGTGCCACTGTGGGGCACTGCACCAGGGTCTCATCTTGGGTGATGCCTCACTCACCTTTATAGACAGGTGCATGACCACATCTCTTCTTTGCCTCTCCTTTCCTGGTTTCCTGGTTGCAACCTCATTCTGTTTGCCATGGCTGAGTTGTGTGGCCATGACATGTTTTATTGTTGACTTACACAGCTGATTGTTGGTGTTGTAGGGAGTATTGCCCCACTTGGATTTTTTTGGGGAGTAGCTATCCTGGTGCCAGCATGTGTTTGACCTGCGAGCGCATTGCTTTTACTCTCTTGTCACCAACAGTAACGTGCGGAGAGGTTTATGGCTGGGGAGGCACTGATGTCATCAGTCAGATTTACAAACATCATATGAGCCCTCCAGAGCAGCGTGTTCACAAGTAGCACACAAAAAGCACATTTAATTTAAAAAATGTCATTACAGTCTTAACTTATAAATGAAGTCCATGCGCCATTCCTTCTGAATGAAAGCATCAATGACCTGTTGTAGAAGTCTTCCTTTTGTGCCTTGAGTTTTAAAGTCTCTCGGTCTCAATGGAGACCAGTGCCAGAGAGGAAAGTCGTCCTTGGTCAGTCCTGTTCCAACTGTAATTTTAAGTCTTTTCAGCAATGAAAATAAAGACTAAACTGCCTCGCCTTTCTCAGTGGACATCCACACAGCCAGTCGTTTATTGAGTACCAGTCCATTTTAAAGGAGCGGTATTTCCGCTTTTTCTTTGTTTTTTTATCAAACAATCAAAGAAAACCAAAATAAAAAATTCTCAAAATAAATAGGGCATAAAAATTGCAAGAATTGAACACTAAACTGCCCCGCCTACATCCGGAGGCACAGTCAAACCGGGCCTCCGGATGTAGCAGTTCAGCGCAATATAGGACTGCACCGCTACATCCAGGTGCGGGGCAATTTACAGTGCTGCACCGCTACATCCAGAGGCCAGGTTTGATTGTGCCTCCAGCTCTCCTATTATGTTAATTTTATGTCTAAAATTTATATGCAAAGTTTAAAAAGAAAATAATAAGTTACGTGATTGCGTGACCTGGAAGTGCATGTGACTGGTAGCGTCATCTATTGGGAAAACATGGCATTGCAGGAAAGGGGAAAATGAATGAGATTTTCACTGTAATTTGGACAAGTTCCGCGGGCCGGATTGAAAAGCCTAATGGGCCGTATGTGGCCCGCGGGCCGTAGCCCTGTTTTAGCAAGACCACAACCAGGGCTACACTGAAATTGTTTCAAACATGTGTTAGAATGGTCCTAAAGATTTGAAAACTTCCATTCACAGCTGTTTTGCAAATGGACAAAAAAATCACTCTCTAGATATGCAAATCTGGTAGAAATATATAGAGATTTGTAGCTGTAATTGCAACAAACGGTGGTTCCACAAAGAATTGACTCTGGGAGGCTGAAGTGTGTGCTGTGATGTTTCCATCCATCCATCCATCCATCCATCTTCTCCTGCTTATCCAGGGTCGGGTCGTGGGGGCAGCAGCCTCATCAGGGAAACCCAGACTTCCCTCTCCCCAGCTACTTTGTCCAGCTCCTCTGGGGGGATACCCAGGCATTCCCAGGACAGCCAAGAGACATAGTCTCTCCGTGTCCTGGGTCTTCCCAGGGGGCCTCCTACCAGTGGGACGTGCCCTGAACACCCTCGCCAGGGAGGTGCCTGGGAAACATCCTAACTAGATGCCCGAGCCACCTCATCTGGCTCCTCTTGACGTGGAGGAGTAGCGGCTCTACTCCGAGCTCCTCCCGGATGGGAGAGCTTCTCACCCTATCTCTAAGGGAGAGCCCAGCCACCCTGCGAAGGAAGCTCATTTCAGCCGCTTGTACCCGCGATCTTGTTCTTTCGGTCATGACCCAAAGCTCAAGACCATAGGTGAGGGTACAGTGAGGGAACGAAGATCGACCGTTAAATCGAGAGCTTCGCCTTTTGGATCAGCTCTTTCTTCACCACGACGGACTGGTGGATAGTCCGCATTACTGCAGACGCCGCACCGATCCGCCTGTCGATCTCCCGCTCCATCCTTCCCTCACCCGTGAACAAGACCCAAAGGTACTTAAACTCCTCCACTTGGGGAAGGGTCCCCTCACCGACCCAGAGAAGACACTCCACCTTTTTTCTGGTCGAGAACCATGGCCTCAGATTTGGAGGTGCTGATTCTCATCCCAGCCGCTTCCTACTCGGCTGCGAACCGATCCAGCGAGAGCTGGAGGTCATGGACTGATGAAGCCAGCAGGACCCCATCATCAGCAAAAAGCACACAATACACCCGACCCCTTTGGCCCCTCCTGCAGGTGGTGAGCCCACTGTAAGGGGGTCCCATGTTGCCTCTTCGGGCTGTGCCCAACCGGACCCCATGATTGAAGGTCTGGTCACCAGGCGCTCGCCATCGTGCCCCACCCCAGGCCTGGCTCCAGGAGGGGGGCCCAGGTGATCCATGTCTGGGCGAGGGAACATGAAACCATTTGCTGTAATCATCAAATGTAATGTAATCTGTTATGTTTCCTTGAGATTCATCCATCCATCCATCTTCTACCGCTTGTTCCTCCACTGAGGGTCGCGTGGGGACTGGAGCCTATCCCAGAGCAATGGGCGAAGGCAGGGTACACACTGGACTGGTTGCCAGCCAAACGCAGGGCCAACACAGAAACAAACAACCAATCTGTAACCCTGGTTACTGATACAATAACCGAGCACAGGTAAATATCAAGTTATGATGATGAATGGGCCGGTACAGAAGATTGCAAATTTGTAAGAGCCCTTATTATTTAGTACCCAAAAGAAACGGCCAACAAGACTTAGAAGTTTTGTCATGTAACTTATTATTATATAATCAATAACGTTGTGTAACATACAAATATTCATGAACATTTATGAAACAGTAAATGAAAAATAACAAACTAAAATAATAAAGCCGGCAAAAATAAAACCCTTTTCTTTCCCCGGAGTCAATGTTGGGGCCCTTGCTGTTTATTTCCTCCAACAGTGTTTGTGTGTAAATGTATGGGTTTCTCCTACCACACCATCCGTGAGGAAGGGGGGGTCAGGAGTCATTCGAGATGCTAGGAATCGAGTGCGGCTCGCCACCCAGCTCTCACTGGGAATCCTGGGTTGGTTCCTGGGATGGTTCCTGGAAGCCTATCTTGAATTCACCGGAACACTCTAATGGTTGACAGAATGTGGATGCAGCCCCTTCCATCCAATGTCATCAACCAGGGAAAAAACCTGACCGCTGAATCACGTTATGCACTCGCTTGGCTCTCTCAGCTCACACGAGGCAGCACGAGGCAACAGCATGAACACACCCTGAACGCGGAAGTCGCGACAGGACGTCAGACCACCGAGCTGCACACCTGTATATTCCATTTAATCATACGCAAAACATTTTAATTGTTTTTTTTCGTTTTTTTCACTTTTAACCAACTTTTAACAGTTTTTAATGTATGTAAATAAAATAAATTATCTAAAGGAACATTTTAAGAAAAAACAGGTTATTTCAGGACCTGGGTTACAATTCGCTCTCACACCTACGGGCAATTTTAGAGTTTCCAATTAGCCTAACCCCAATCATGCATGTCTTTGGACTGTGGGAGGAACCTGGAGAGAACCCACGCAGGCACAGGGAGAACATGCAAACTCCAAAGAAAGTCCCAGCCTCAATCCCAACCGGGATTCGAACCCGAGGCGACAGTGCTAACCACCACACCACCGTGCCGCCCTTCCTTGAGATTAATCATTATTATTTACTGTAAATAGATTAGTTGTGTACTGTTGTTGTATAAATCAATCTAAATAGACTTCTTCAGCTGCAGTCTGATACATATGTCTTCTCCTCTTCAGTCCATCATTGCGGAGTCTTATCTTCTGTTGTGTCCCTGTTTGCCCCCCAGGTTTTGGTTTCAGGAATGGAATTGCAGATAGTAGTGTGAAGGAAAAATTACTTTCTCTACCTTGCTATTTAGGGCCCTGACGTTAGGTCAGAACTTGGTGACCGGTTCTTGTTATTCCCCTCAGTGATAGACAAA
>CAJVRN010000128.1:0-38382 GCA_911728415.1 Lagocephalus sceleratus
ATGAGAATGTCCAGGATGATTAAAATAAAGGCAGAGCTGTAGTCTACTTTGAGCATCCAGACAAAGCTCTGTCGCTTGCTCCAGGGGGCTCGGTGCGGCGTGCAGGCCGATGGTGATGGTGTACTCTGTAGCAAGACAACCTACTTCCAGTGGTCATAGTATTTTAAAGATATTCAATTGTCCTCACCTCAAACTGAAACACATTTGTGAATATAAGATGGAGCCACTCCTAAAAGATGATAGGATAGAATTGATCAGAAGGAAAACCAATCCTTCTGGAGTCATGTGACTATATCATGTCTTTCAGGAGGGATGGCAGCCATGAGGAATAAAGTATTTATGATGAATTACACTGACAAATGTTTAAACTGTCCAGTCTATACAAAGAACAATCTGAGAGCAAGAGAGGCCAATTTCCTCAACCACAATACCCATTCCAACACATTTGCATGGATTTCTTGTTCCTCTGCATGAATGCAGAGGAACAAAATATTGCATCATTGATGCATTTACCAAATGGGTTGAAGATTTCACAACAGTTTCATGAGATGCTTCTTACAGTTGCAAAAGCACTTGAAAAAGAAATTATTCCTGGATTTGGAATACCAGAAAGAACGTATAGTGATAGTAGAAGTACTCTTGTTAGTAATAAGTAATTAGTCACATCATTAAGAACATGAAGATATACTTGAGAAGTTCTGGTGCCTATCATCCACAGGTCTGGTGGTAAGACATAATGGTATTCTAAAGAACAGAGAAAAACCGTGAAGAGACTAGTCAATCTGGATGTATTGTTTACCTCTGGTAGAGCTGAACATGAGAGTCACACCTATCAGAGAAGGATTTAATACCATTTGAAATGTTCTACCATAGACAGTACAATATCTCAGAATTAAAACTGTTCAGCGGAAGGGATGAGGAATCAGATTGTACACTGGCAGATGATAGGAGAAAAGAGTTGAGTATTCAAGAAGTGTCTTCTGCTATTTCCATTCCAGGTGAACCTGACAACCACAGTGAGGGGAGATCTGACCAACGCTGGTGACTGGGTCACTAATACGTGATAAAGGGGATAAAGAAAACAACTGGACGTCACCAAGGGAAGAACCATACCAGGGGCCTCATTTATCAATCCTTGTGTAAAAGAAGGTGTAAATTTGGAGTACACTCAGAAATCTGGAAATGTGGCCTTTGGTAGCGTGGTGGCAAACTCTCTTCAATTTGGAATCAAAATAAGTGTATGAGGTTTTCAGATTAGTTCATGTTTTATACTTTATGTGGCATCTCACCATCAAGAATCAACAAGAATATACATTTGCAGATTTTTTTAACAATATATATTTGTTTTCTGAAAACAGTACAACTCCAAACACCAATCAGAAGTCTTGTCCAGATGTTCACAGGTTTGTGCTTCTTGAAGCTCATCAAAGAAACTGCCCACTGATTTCAGCGTCGCCTCTTGTCCTGCCTGGTTTTCAGTGCAGCGCTCCACTCGACAAAGACTTCCTCTTCAATCATCCGGGCTTCTAATAAGCACACGAACAACATCCACAGCAGATCTGCAGAGGCACAAAACAGAGACGTTGGTCCTGATACACAAAAACTGTCTGACAACACAACGCTGATGGAACACTCGACCACTCAGGGAAAAGTATGAGGTAGAAAACTAAAGCACTCTTGGATGCCTTCATAGTGTGTTCAAGACTTGACACGTGTTTCATTCTCACAGCTTTTGTGTAGTTACAGTTACATGAGAACTCTGACAACTACTTCATTGGTTTAACCTACTGCTGTCCTGTGAGGGGCGGCGCCCCTTCTGGCAGATCAAGGACACACACTCACATTTGGGGTGTCCCATGTCCTCCACGAGGTCCTGCAGGGCCTTCAGGGCCTCCAGCTGTGCGTGGCGGTCACGCAGGTACTTCCTCAGCACGCACCTGATGTTGATTGTAGCTGAGGAAAGTCCAACGTGTGAGCACCACCTGAAAGCACAAACACTCTTCATCACACCAGCGCAGTGGAACCACCCAGGTGACCTCAAGTACAACTTTAGCTGCTCTTTCTAAGACTTCACTGACTGACTGGACACATTTAGCTTCTACACGGTGGCAGTCGTGACTTCACGGAAACACACAGCTGATCGGCACACTGACTTCGTCAAGGTTTGGGACAAACGCGGTGGACGCCGTTTGTCCTTCAGTGAAGCTGCTCTGAAGAATGAAACCATCAAACTGTTATTGTTATGCCCCATTTCAGCACTTTGGACACGTGTGTGAAGATGTTGAGCAGGATGAGGAACTGACCTGGATCCACCCCATGACCTGCTGATCTGGACTCTTCTCCAGCAGGAGCCTCTCCAGCCCCGATTTCAGCTCCTCTCTGTCCTCCTCAGAGAAGGTGGCTTTTGAAGAGGAGGAGGAGAAGGGGAGCGAGGAGGAGCTGGAGACCCCAGTGGAGCTCGGAACACCTTCTTTTGACTGTCTGTGTTTCCTGCTGAAACTAAAATAGATTTTGGGTGGAGCTGTCGCTTTTATCTCCACATCCATCTTCTGGAGGATCCTCTTGTTTTTGCTGAAGATGACAAATTTTACATGATTAGAAACAAGATTGTAAACTGATTTTCATTTTAGATGCTGTGTTTTGAGCATCATCACCTCTGGTGTCTGCGTCACATGTGTAAACCTTTTAGGCCTCCAGGGTTTTTCTGCCTTTTGGAGGGTAGTGGTGGCAGTAAAGGTTTCCTTGGAGAAGGAGCCTTAGGAGAAGGAGCCTTTGGAGAAGGAACCTTTGGTGAAGGAACCTTTGGAGAAGGAACCTTTGAGAAGGACCCTTTGGAGAAGGAGCCTTTGGTGAAGGAACCTTTGGAGAAGGAACCTTTGGAGGTATCTCCCTTCTCCATCTCCACCTTTTCCTCCTTTTTAACCTCCACAATCTTCTGAGGAGCTTCTTTTTCTTTCTGAAGATGACAAATGTTACATGATTAGTACAGAGTCTGTAAAAAATGGTTTTATACAATTAAACATTCATCTCGGATAATATTTTCTTTTTGAGCATCGTCACCTCAGCTTCTGTGTCCAACACGAAGCCCTTTTCCAGACGTTTTCAGTCTTTTGGACGAGCTTCATTGTTGACAGGGGTGGTGGTCTTTTGAAGCTCCTTAGGGGCTTAAACTAGACAAAGGGAGAAGAATTCACATTTTAAAAAGGGAATTATATTCAATAAAGGAATTAAATTGTAATTAAGAATATGATTGAAATTAGATGTAAAAACATGTAAACTTCATTTATTCATAGAAACAAGAAAATTATGCAGAATTACTAAAGAAAATGATGATTTGGAAGAGCTCAGAAATAGTTTACTCACAAGGGAAGAAAACAGTTTTCTGTTGTCTTCCGTGATTGTTGCAAAAAGATTTCTGGACAACAGAGCTGATGGAGAGAATGAAAAGAAAATGATCAGCACTGTTGGTTGGTGTAGATATGAGGACAAATGAGAAGGTTCTGGGTTGTGGGGGCTGATATACAGTCAGCTTCTTTGATCTTCTACTATTGGGATATAATGTGTGACATCATATCCTATCGGCACTTATTGAATTTGAAATATAAATTGTCATTTTTCAAAAATAGAAGGCAGGTAAATTACACAGCCACAGCATTTGTCAATGTCCTCGTCTCCTACCGTCCTCTGACATACCTGGGAGTCTTTGGAGGCGTCTCCTTCTTCATCTCCCCGTTTGCCTCTTTATGAATATCTGCGATCTTCCTGGGCCCTCTTCTTTTCTACGAGGGACCCATTTATTCTGAAGATGAAAACGTTTACATGATTAGTACAAAAACTGTAAAAAGAAAAGAAAAGTTTTGACACAGGTGCATATTCCTCTTAGATTATATTTACCTTTCTCAGCTCCAAGACATCCTCCAGCATGAATTGGATTCTGAGGGACGTTTTCTTCTCATTTATGATTCTTCTAATCGCTGAGAAGAATTTATCCATAAGAGTCTGGAGAGAAACAGGAATTTGTTAAAAAAAAGTCTTTGTGTGTGTATGTGTGTGTGTGTGTGTGTGTGTGTGTGTGTGTGTGTGTGTGTGTGTGTGTGTGTGTGTGTGTGCGTGTGTGCTGTACTCACTTTGTCCTGGGTCCCTGAATCCAGCTTTCTTCCAGTTGTCTGGAGCATCTTTGTCAGAGCCTCAGAGATTCCTCCTGCTGGTCTTTGAGCAGCTGCTTGATGCAGCTATGCAGGTTGTTCTCTGCCAACATGCCGATGTTGAAGAGCTCACCGATGAACTTGATGACTCCCAGGGATCGGCGGCGGAGCCTTGTTGGTGAGCTCCTCATCTTTTTCTTCAGCTCCTCGTCCTGTTGTTTGTTTTGAAACTCTCTTTGGCAACGCTGGATCAGGAGTTTCCAAACATGAGGCTATCTCCATTTTCTAAGGTGACTTTAAACTGAGAGGGAAAAAAAAACAGGAAAAATAGTGACTCTCTCATCAATCCAAGATTTGTGTGTCCCAAACAGAGCTGGAGCAGATAACAAAGGTGGAAGTCCACGTGCACATATAGATGTGCAAGTACTCTGTAGAGTACTGGAGTACCCAGACTGGCTGCTCCATTCATCATTACGTGATGATGATTGGACCAGATGTTGAAGACTTCTGGATGATGTCAGAAACTTACGTTCACCAGGTGTTGGCACAACTTGGCGTAACCAAGGCAGTAGTGCTGATCGCACACGGCCTTCTCAAACGCACCAGGGTTGACTGCGCCCTTCAGTCGTTCCTCTGTGTCCAGGGCACAGCTCCTTCACCTGCTTCACCAGCCGCTCCAAAGTTATCAGGGTGAGCTTGTTCAGGATACACTGAAGACTTCTCAACATTTCCCTTTGTCTTCAAACCTTCAGTATCCATCCCAGCTTCAACGGCCCTCAAAGGTTTCCAGGCGTTTGCAGCCTTCTGGAGGGTAGCATGGTTGCTGCTGATGGAGAGAATGAAAAGAAAATGATCAGCACTGTTGCTTAATGTTGATCTGAGGATCAATCATATCCTATTGGTACTTTATTGAATGAAAGAAATTGTCCTGTTATAAAGTTACACACCCACAGCATTTGACAATGTTCAAGACAGAACAAACTGAGGTCTCACACACACACACACACACACACACACACACACACACACACACACACACACACACACACACACACAGGTGCAGCATTGTGGTCAGGTTTGGTCTTTTCTAACCAGGATGATATTGTTGCTGTGGGCCTGTTAAATGTCTAAATTCTGGACTAATGCTCCATCGTTCTCCACATGACTCCATCCTGAAGCCTGCGCTCCTCAAACGTGACTCTGCTCTAGATCACCTGCTCATGCCCTCTCAAAGTGGCTGCCCCGCCCTCTGGAGCACCCCCCTCTGAGATACATCCCCGTCCAACACTGGACTCTTTCAAATCAGCCCTTCACACATTGTGGGTTGTCCAGGCTTTTGGCCCATCCTCAATGAGTTCACCTGCTCCGATAGCTTACCCTGAGTTGTTGGTCTCTTCTGTTCTCTTCATTTCTGTCTTTGTGTTCTTGCAGAGGTCCTTGGGTCCTGACATATTAATCTAATTTTATTATTATTAATATGGTGCTAGTGAGGGTTGAAGTCAAACAAAACCAGTAGTATACACAGTCGTGTCCAGGCAGCTATAATTATGGATTATTTGCTGTGTATTGTTGGATCAAAAAGCCCACGACTGACCTTTGATCTCTAACCTTTTTGAACTTATCTTTATTCTCACTCATAGACACACACACGACACACACACTGCTCTTTCTAAGACTTCACTGACTCACTGGACACATTCAGGTGGTCTCAGTTGTACTCGAGAAGACAACAGCCAATTTGCAGGTGGACGTCATCAGAGCTTGAACATACTGGGTGGATTTCGTCTTTCTTTCACTGAGGTTCTTCAGAAGAAAGGAAGGGGTCATGTTTTTGTTCCTGGACATTTGAGACCTTTTACATCTGTGTCAAGATGTTGACCAGCAGAGGAGCCAACCTGGATCCACTTCAGGTAGGTAGGTTTTTTTAAAGAGGAGGAGAATGTGTGGAAGGAGAACATGGAGGAGAAGGACAAGGAGAAAGAGAATTTGAAGAATGAGAATTGGGGGAAAAAAGGGAGAATTGGGAGGAGGTAAAGGAGGGGAAAGAGGAGAAGAATGGGAAGGAGAATGAAAATGAGGAGAAGACTTAGGAGTACAAGGAGGAGAAGGAAAAGTTGAATGAGGAGGTAAAGGAGAGAAGAGAATTAGGGAGGAGAACATGAAGAAGGGGAACGGCTCCTGGTGAATCTCCCCTGATCTTCTTGGAAATCTTGTTTTTTTGACAAGGGACCCAGTGATTCTGAAGAAGACAACTTTTACATCATTAGTACAGAGACTGTAAAACAAGAGCTTTTATAGGTTTTAATGTAATATTCATCTTCCCTCATATTTACCTGGTTCAACACATCCTGCAGCAGGAAGCTGACTGGTGGGCCAGTCCTCATCATTTTACCAAACTTGTGCAAAATGTACTATAAAGTCTTTAACAATGTTTAAAGGAAATGGAATACATCTTTTTTAAAATGTAGTCAGTGTTCTCTGTTTGATTTTACTAAATATTTAATTCCACAGATCCAACGTATACAATATCCAGAATTGTCATAAATGTAAAACAGGGTGGTAATCTTTTATTGTAACCCAAAATTAACTTTAAAATTAACAGTGCATACTAGTTTTAGTAGAATATGGACATTAATCACTAAAAGCAGGTAATATTTACTTTTACATTGTAAATTACATAGTATATCTTTGGTTATGTGTACTTTTAAGTACTGGGGCTCCCCTCCACCACTGGGTTTCACCACTACTACTGTCACAATAATAATATATAATAATAAAAACTGAAAAATATCCTTTAGTTCACATATGTTTATTATTTTAAAACAAGCTGTCTTTAGTTTGTGACCTGCTGCTTAAATAATCCATAGGATGGTCGTTGACTAACCAGCAGAGGGTGTTAATGGGTAATTACTTGAAAACTAACTTCACTTGTGTATTTTACCTCTGCGATGGCTGCAGAGTCGTGGCCCATCGGGGGGGGGGCTGCCCCCTCGGGCTCTCTGGGCCAGCGGTGTTCACTGGCCAGGGCTGTCGTACCTGAAGGGACCACAGGTCAGGTGTGGGACGGCCAATCAGGCCTCCTGCTGAGGTGTGTGTGAGATAAGCCTGAGGTGAAGGATGGGCAAGCCTGGCAGACTTTGGACCCGGCTCACTCTTGGCCTCTCCTCGGGCTGGCGGCCGTGGCTCCTTCATTTCTCCGTTTGCTCGTGTCGAACATGCCGATCGATTTTGCCCCCACTGGAGGTGCCTCCTGCACAGACGACTGCAGACGGCGCCGTGGTGCAGTGGGTCTTCTCCTTCCTCGGCCTCGGTGAGTACGGCTGATGTGGCCTCCAGCAGCGCGGAATCACACGCATTCGGCTCTTCTTCACATCCGGCCTCTGGCTGTGCTTGAGCGGGTTGTTAGGGAGCCTACCACATCGAATGTATGTCATACAAGGCTGATGTTGTTAGAAGGACACGCTGTGCTTGTTCCCCAGAAGAGGGAGCCACATGGCACATCTGTGCACCACAGTGAAATTTGACTTAACCAGAGGAAACGTTCCAGGGCAGCAGGGACTGAAGCTAGATGAGATCAATCCACCCATGACTGGGATGCATGTACCCCCGTGTCACAATTGGATTCCTTCCAGCTGTCTCCAAAAGCACCTCAACTGCTTCCCCCCCCATGTATGTATATATTTATGTGTGTGTGTGTGTGTGTGTATATGGGAGGATGAACCGGCCACGTCCAAGCACGTTTAGTTCCCAAACCAGTGTGGACTCCTGACAGACGCATCGGTCTGTGAGAAGGGAGAAGTGAAGTCATCACTGCAGAGTGATGGCAGTTATAGAACTTTTGATAACTACAAAACAGCCTTATTTAATCTGTTAACCCCCGAAACCACAGGACGCTGCTGTGGGCCCACGCTGATCCAGGACCGTCACCCCCTCCGGCTGGTTCTGACGGCATTACACACTGTGTCTTGGCGCCTCTTTTTCTCCTCAGCACCCACCTGCATCTTTCTGTTCTTTTACCTGATGTTCACTCGCTTCTGGCTGATCAGCGTGCTGTCTGCTGTCTGGTGGTTCTTCGACTACGACACTCCTCGCAGGGAGGCCGCAGGGTGCCCCTACCTGTGTGGCCTCAGGGTCTGGGAACACATGCGGGACTACTTCCCCATCAGGTTAGAGACGGCCCTTAAACAGGTCCTGAACTCGGCCCCCGTTTCAGTCCTCCAACGTGCACATCACCATTAGAATGTGACACGTGAACTCAGAGGCTTCCAAACTCTGTTGTTGGAACTCCATACATGGTGTCAGAATTAGATAACATTCCCACATCGATATTGATGTGAAGATGAAGGTGTGAAATCTTTAGATTTCTCTGTGTTGGGTTAATCTAAAGCCAGTTTAATCTAATCACTGATCTAATCCACTGCGCTGCACACATAAGTGACCCTTGTCTTTGTGCTCAGCCTTCCACCATCAGCCAGGGCTGGTTGGCCTGTGTGGACTGGGTTGGCCTGTGTCCTACGCTGAACTAACATTGTTCCAGCGCTCTTTTCGATTTGAGCTCAACCAGCACATGGCAGGAGGGAGGATGTTGTCACAGACACCCTGATAGTGGGGAGCACAGAGGGCTGTCCACACTGGAACACCCACAGTCATACTCATGAAATAAAAACACACTCCCTGTAACCTTTAAACCATTGCTATTAATCTAAATTCAGATTATTAGTAGCTTCATGTGACCTTGCGAACCTGCTTGCACAGGCTGTGATTTCCTGTCTCCGTCAAAAGTCCACAATTCTTTCCTGTCTTGGACATTTGGCACAAAGGAACTATTTCTGTTAACATCTGACTGTATGCTGCGTTAGCGCTGAAACAAAGAGTCAGTGTGGGAGCAAAGAGCGCCACTGTCTCTGATCTGTCTCATTGCTGTGCCTTTTCCCACCATCTCTAATCACAGCATCTCATCTGTTCGGCCCAAAATTCCTCTGATTACGGCTGAAACCCTCTGACTCGATGACGAGCAGAGACGCCCCTCGATCCCGACCGAGCACTCGGCTCGTCTCTGTGTGCGACTTGCGACATCACGCAGCGCTTAACTGGGAGCTGCCGGCCAGCACGGCCCCCGTGCGTGGTCCTGGCACATGGCAGGATGCGCACGTGTCCTTCGGTGCGCTTTGCTGTAGGTCCAAATGTAAACAAGCAGCACAAGATAGGTTATCATCTGGTCTTCTAGCAGGGAGGATTACCTTGTGTAGGAGAATCTTACACTCCGCTGTCGGGGTCTGTCTCTGCCCCCCTCCAGCTGGTCAAGACCCGCCGCCGACCTGGACCCCCGGCACAATTGCGTGGTGGGATTCCACCCCCACGGCGTGCTGGTGGCGGGCCTCCACCAACTTCTGCTCTGTGCGACGGGCTTCAGGCAGCTGCTCCCGGGCATCACCAGCTACCTGCTGATGCTGCCTCTGTGGTTCCGGGGCCCCCTTCTTCAGAGACTACATCATGTGTGCAGGTGTGGGACGGGACCCTCAGATTACTGTCAGATTACGCTGTGTCTCCACCACATGCCTCTCAGCCTCTTCAACCTGTCTAACGTTGTGACCCCGAGGCCTGATTCCTTCAGACAAAGAGAGCGCCACCCTATCCCCTCTCCAGGCGTGGCGGCGGTAATGCTGTCGTCATAGCCGTTGGTGGCGCCCGGAGGCCCTGGATGCGCGGCCTGGAAGCTTCGACGTAATGCTCGCTTAAAAAAAGGCTTCATTAAGATGGCCATGGAGTGTGGGTAAGAGGAACCCGCTCTACAGGTCTGTGAGGGTGAACAGAGGTGGGCCACATGACAAACCTCCACGGTAGAACGTGTTACGGGGAACCCAGAGACTCTCCGATCCAGGTAGAGGGACAGGTTAGTGTTGGTGACTCTAGGGTCAGGAGGTCAGGGACAGGTTAGTGTTGGTGACTCTAGGGTCAGGAGGTCAGGGACAGGTAGTGTTAGTAACTCTAGGGTCAGAGGTCAGGTACAGGTAGTGTTGGTGACTCTAGGGTCAGGAGGTCAGGGACAGGTTAGTGTTGGTGACTCTAGGGTCAGGAGGTCAGGGACAGGTAGTGTTGGTGACTCTAGGGTCAGGAGGTCAGGGACAGGTAGTGTTAGTAACTCTAGGGTCAGGAGGTCAGGTACAGGTAGTGCTGGTGACCCTAGGGTCAGAGAGGTCAGGTACAGGTAGTGTTGGTGACCCTAGGGTCAGGAGGTCAGGGACAGGTAGTGTTGGTGACTCTAGGGTCAGAGGTCAGGGACAGGTAGTGTTGGTGACTCTAGGATCAGGGAGGTCAGGTACAGGTAGTGTTGGTGACTCTAGGGTCAGGAGGTCAGGTACAGGTAGTGCTGGTGACCCTAGGGTCAGGAGGTCAGGTACAGGTAGTGTTGGTGACCTAGGGTCAGGAGGTCAGGGACAGGTAGTGTTGGTGACTCTAGGGTCAGGAGGTCAGGGACAGGTAGTGTTGGTGACTCTAGGGTCAGGAGGTCAGGTACAGGTAGTGTTGGTGACCCTAGGGTCAGGAGGTCAGGGACAGGTAGTGTTGGTGACTCTAGGGTCAGGAGGTCAGGGACAGGTAGTGTTGGTGACTCTAGGGTCAGAGAGGTCAGGGACAGGTAGTGTTGGTGACTCTAGGATCAGGGAGGTCAGGTACAGGTAGTGTTGGTGACTCTAGGGTCAGGAGGTCAGGTACAGGTAGTGTTGGTGACCCTACGGTCAGGAGGTCAGGTACAGGTAGTGTTGGTGACTCTAGGGTCAGGAGGTCAGGTACTGGTAGTGTTGGTGACCCTACGGTCAGGAGGTCAGGTACAGGTAGTGTTGGTGACCCTAGGGTCAGGAGGTCAGGGACAGGTAGTGTTGGTGACTCTAGGGTCAGAAGGAGGTCAGGGACAGGTAGTGTTGGTGACTCTAGGGTCAGGAGGTCAGGGACAAGTAGTGTTGGTGACTCTAGGGTCAGGAGGTCAGGGACAGGTAGTGTTGGTGACTCTAGGGTCAGGAGGTCAGGGACAAGTAGTGTTGGTGACCCTACGGTCAGGAGGTCAGGTACAGGTAGTGTTGGTGACCCTAGGGTCAGGAGGTCAGGAACAGGTAGTGTTGGTGACTCTAGGGGTCAGGAGGTCAGGGACAAGTAGTGTTGGTGACTCTAGGGTCAGGAGGTCAGGGACAGGTAGTGTTGGTGACTCTAGGTCAGGAGGTCAAGGGGACAAGTAGTGCTGGTGACCCCACAGTCAGGGAGGTCAGGTACAGGTAGTATTGGTGACCCTAGGTCAGGAGGTCAGGGACAGGTGAGTGTTGGTGACTCTAGGGTCAGGAGGTCAGGGACAGGTAGTGTTGGTGACTCTAGGTCAGGAGGTCAGGGACAAGTAGTGTTGGTGACTCTAGGGTCAGGAGGTCAGGGACAGGTAGTGTTGGTGACTCTAGGGTCAGGAGGTCAGGGACAAGTAGTGTTGGTGACCCTACAGTCAGGAGGTCAGGTACAGGTAGTGTTGGTGACCCTAGGTCAGGAGGTCAGGTACAGGTAGTGTTGGTGACTCTAGGGTCAGGAGGTGAGGGACAGGTAGTGTTGGTAACTCTAGGGTCAGGAAGGTAGTGGAGATGGCATGTGAAGGGCCTGGCAGGGTCGCACATGAAGAAGTCCCGGGCCACACCGAGCGCTACACTTGAAGCTGTGTGACCGAATGAGGAGCACAAGACGTCATGAGGAAGGCTAGAACCTGGGGCGTTGCTGAGTGTCAACACCTAAGGCCCTCTGTCAGCAGTACCCATTTTATTTCATGGAAATTCTTGAGATTCAGAGGAAAGCATGGGGCTTTTCAAACTCCTTCTGCATCAGCATGATGGCAAAGGGATTTCCTAAATTCCTCACCGGCCATGACCCGTTCACCCCAGGTTTACTGCCCCCCGAAGGCTCTGGGGGAGGTTTTGTGATGTCCTTTAAAGTCGAGGAAGAGCCACAGATGAGGGGGTCCATCATCTCAGTCACACGTCTGTGTTCATTATAATTACAGATATTAGTGTGTCTGTGGAGCATCCTCATATGGAGCTCTGGGCCCCTCCACCTTCATATATAACAGGAGCCCCAACAGCTGGCTCATACAGCAGTGGGACTGAGGGACTTTCTGGTCACCTTACTTGTAATTTTAGGTCTAGATTTAAAGCGATACCATGCCTGCCTCCCCTCATCCAGACTCAATGGCTGGTTCCAGAGAACCGAGCCTGATGCTCAAACCCCCCACCCCCCAGGCCCTTTTATAAACTCTGGGAACCACAATTAGGACAGTTAGGACTGCACAGCGGATTATAAAGAGTTCCACGATGGCTTAAGTAAGAGGGGAAAGAGTGTGAACAGCCTCCTGTTTCCAGGGTCCAGTCAGCACAGCTAGTGAGGCTTCCCACCACCGGAGGGGAAGAACCTTGAAGCCCTCTTAATGGGGGAGTGCAGAGACGGACCCGGTGGAGTTAACGCCAAGGCTCCTGACAGCGGGGCCAGGTTCATGTCCCCCAGCAGGGTGATCACTTCACTTTATCTTTTCCTGGTGTAACAACTTCACTTTTATCCAAGTCCAGTCTTATCTGAGGATTAAACCTGGGGGGCCAGGTTTAATCTGCGCCTGGACTTCCTGTCAGCGTGTTTGAGGCCTGCGTGAAGCACCTCTGAGGGACAGTGGCTCCACCTAGTTCAGCTTATCTGGCAAGGGTTAATCAGTAACGCTGACCTCCTGTCTGTAGCGCTCATCTGGTGCCAGCCTTCTCCTTTGGGGAGAACGAGGTGTTTGACCAAGTGGAGAACTCCCGGGGAACGTGGCTGCGGTGGACGCAGGAAAAGCTGCAGAGCGTCATGGGCATCTCGCTGCCTCTCTTCCACGCCCAAGGGCGTGTTCCAGTACTCCTTCGGCCTGATCCCCTACAGAAAACCCATCCATACTGTGGGCAGTAAAGCCCCCCGACCCCCACCCTCCACTGACCTGTTAATTGACATCGATCTGTTTCCTTTCTGCAGTCGGGCGTCCCATTTGGGTGAAGCAGAACGAGAAGCCGAGCGCGGGAGGAGCTGGACGCGCTGCACCAACGCTACATGGACGAACTCAGCCAGCTGTTCGAGGAGCACAAGGGCAACTATGGCGTGGGCCCGACACACACCTGAACTTCGTCTGAAGAGGAATGTGTATTTCTTAGTGAGGTTCTGGAGCTGAACGGGACATTCTGGCTCAAGCCTGACTTAGCCTCCCCAGGCCTGTTAATTAGGAGTTAATTACAGCCCTATAAATCATGAATTCAACAGCGTGCTGGTGGTGAGACTTTATATGTAAATGAGGTGAATGCATGTTATACTGTGTCCAGACACCAGTTTGTTAGTAACTCCACTGGGAGTGACGATGGTTTGATCCTCATTCTCAATAAACCTGAATAGTCTGTCTCACATGCAAAGTTCAGGGTGCATCATTTTTTTTATTTTGGATTGTTACCAGATGATAAGCCCGTAGATGTGCTTTGGCAACACTTTTTCATACATGCGCTGGCTGATATCTCCAATGTAATAGCTGGTGTCGGGCTGCCTTTCACCACCGGCCTGGCGGCTCAAAGCGCTGACTAAGAGAGAAGCGCTGATGCAAACGGAGCAGATGATTGAGAAATGGGGACAGACACCAGGGTGTCCAGGTTAACTGTCTGATGGCAGCTCTCCCTGGAGGACATGCAAGAATGGACGTAGTCGATAGAGATTTAGAAAAGCGTGAAGTAAGTCCTGGACTGTGGGAGAGTGAGAGGCCTTCAGAGGAGAACCAGTCAGAGGAGAACCAGTCAGAAGAGGAGAAACAGTCAGAGGAGAACCAGTCAGAGGAGAAACAGTCAGAGGGAGAACCAGTCAGAGGAGAGAAACAGTCAGAGGAGAACCAGTCAGAGGAGAACCAGTCACAGGAGAACCAGTCAGAGGAGAACCAGTCACAGGAGAAACAGTCAGAGGAGAACCAGTCAGAGGAGAACCAGTCACAGGAGAAACAGTCAGAGGAGAACCAGTCAGAGGAGAACCAGTCACAGGAGAAACAGTCAGAGGAGAACCAGTCAGAGGAGAACCAGTCACAGGAGAAACAGTCAGAGGAGAACCAGTCAGAGGAGAACCAGTCACAGGAGAACCAGTCACAGGAGAACCAGTCAGAGGAGAAACAGTCAGAGGAGAAACAGTCAGAGGAGAACCAGTCAGAGGAGAACCAGTCACAGGAGAACCAGTCAGAGGAGAACCAGTCACAGGAGAACCAGTCAGAGGAGAACCAGTCACAGGAGAACCAGTCGCTGGTGTTGGGAGGTGGAGTGTCAGGTTCTGAGATTACTCCTGGTCTCTTGTGTCAGGTCAGGAAAACAACAGTATTGATATATTCTGGAGGAACTGTTCAAAGTACAAAAGAACCAAGACGACACGCGCAGATGGATCTTATCTTATCTGGAATAAGAAAAACAAACTATAAATGGGGTTTAAATGTATGGCAGATTTTCAAAAAATCACTATTGCTCTCATTGTCATCAGCAAGAACAATAATAACGCTACCACTAAAAATAATAACAACAGAAGGATGAAGAAGGACTGAAACACATGCCAGATTATTGAAAGTGTCAGAAATATTGATAACGCTGCTGATGTCCCAGACCGTTAGATATTGACATTTCTCAACACTGACCTCAGGTCAAGGACTGATTTCATCAAGCTGTTATGATTACTGGGATTGGTCCAATTCAGAGCATATGGACATATATATATATATATATATATATATATATATATATATATATATATATATATATATATATATATAGTCGATAGAGATTTAGAAAAAGCGTGTATATATATATATATATATATATATACACGCTGGCCGAGATATATATATATATATATATATACACACATTCAAAATTAAAAGAGTTTGCAGAACCAAACCAGCAAATTATAGACATTTGGATTAAATGGCGTGTATGCACACACACGCATATATACGGTGTGTGTGTGTGTGTGTGTGTGTGTGTGTGTGTGTGTGTGTGTGTGTGTGTGTGTGTGTGTGTGTGTGGACGCATATACATATATACGTGTATAGACGTATGCTTATAAAAAGAGTGTATTTTCACAAAGCCCAGGTTCGCACTGGGCAGACTGGTTTCTGGTTTGGCCGTCACCTCTGACTGGAGGGACACGCTGCAGGAACCAGCTGGGCGTTCACATTAATTACATCATTTTGATAATAAAGTTTTTCAAAGTCCACAATTACAAACACAAATATGTTTGCTGACTGAATGTTTGATTTAGATATTAACGTTGGTGCGCTGAGAAATGGAAACGCAGCCTCAGATTTAAAAAATAACAGCACTTGGCATAACCAAGCAACTTTAAATGAACCTTAAACATTTTTTTTTTGTGGGGGGGTAGCAAGACAAAGCAAACATCCCAAACATATAATAAAACACATATTTCAAATAAAAAAACAAACAATATGTTTAGAGGAAATGTGGAAGCAATGTCGGTGGCTTTTATATGACAACTTGACTCAAAAAGCTTTCCTCAGTTATTATTCTGTTTGTTTTCTCCCTTTTTAAAAGCCTTGCATGTGTAAAGATTATATTATATATTTCTTTATCATAAATGGTCTCGGAGGGATGGAGCGGCTTCTCCCGCTGCTGACGTCACGCGTCCAGACGGGACGTTTTAAATATCCACAAAAACACCAAACATCCTTGTGACGGACAAAGCTGAAAGCGTGGACTCGCTTTATGTCAGATGGTAGTTTAAAGGGAGCGCTTCTGGGCCGAGGGGGCCGAGCGGGTGTTGGAGGAGAGCGAACACCCCGACGCGTCACGTGACCGCGCGGATAAAAGGCGGAGGAGCGGCGCCTCCTCCGGTCCAGTCCTCCGGTCCAGTCCTCCGGTCCAGTCCTCCCCCCCGGACCTGGATGCGCTTACACGCCGCCACAGGAGCCTCGAGGACGGGACCCCAGCGCCGGGCCGGCCGGCAGCCGCCCCCGGACCTCCGCGCCCCCCTCCAGCCATGAAGACCATCCTGGCCGCGTACTCGGGCGTCCTCAGAGGTACTTAGGGAGGGGGGTCAGAAGGGGGACCTGTTGCGCGTCCCCACACGAACACGTGATCACCTGGCTCTCCAGGTGTTTAACTCTCGCTGTCCCTCTCACCTGAGAGGATCAGAGCGTTAAGCCCTTAAGAGCCCCGCCAGAGTTCACGGGCAAATCCTGCTTATCCTGGACACACACCGGCCGAGCCTCACCCGCCTCAGGGGCCTCCCCGGGTCCCTGACCTGGCCTCCCGGGCCCCTCACCCTGTCCCTCTCTGCTCCGCCGTCCTCCAGGCACCGGCTCCACCGTCCTCTCCGCCCTGCAGAACCGTCCGTCGGCCTTCTGGCCCTGCAGGTCCAAGATGGAGAAGCAGCTCCAGGTCATCTCGGTGCTGCAGTGGGTCGTCAGCTTCTTAGCCATGGGTGAGGAGGGGTGAGGAGGGGGTGAACGCGTCCTGGGGGCGGGGGTCCCAGCCCGGCCCCGCCGTCGCTGGGGCGCTGCGCACCCCGGAGGCTGAACGTGTCCCCGCTCGTGTCCCGCTCGTGTCCCCAGGCGCCGTCTGCAGCGTGCTGCTGCTCTGCATGTTCTGCACCGACTGCTGGCTCATCGCCGCCATTTACACCACCTGGCTCATCCTGGACTGGAACACGCCCAAGAGAGGTGAGGGAAGCCCCCGTCCCCCCGCCGCCCCGTCCCCCCCCGTCCGCGAGCGTCCACCGCCGCTCAGACCGCCACGTCTCCCTCACAGATTTGATTCAGTTGAGTTAGTTTAGTGTCAGCTGCACTGGGTATTACATAAGAACCAGTTGTCCTGCCATCCTGGTGTCTCTGGTCCACCCGTGAACCAGTAATGTCCTTCAGGGGCTCTCAACCCTCTCATCTGTCACCCTGCAGGGGGACGGAGGTCCTCCTGGGTCAGGAGCTGGACCGTCTGGACATACTTCAGAGACTACTTTCCAATCAGGGTAAGTCGATGTTCACCCCCACTGCCACGAGGGCTTTACCGTTGTGTGGCCTCACACTGGACAACCTGTCCACTACACACTTAACGTAGAGACATGTCCACGTCCAGGTCCACACCACCAACTGGTCCAGGGCACGGAGCAACGTGGAGATCCAGGTTGTGATCTCCTGTCCCACCTCCGAAAAGGACAAACATGCAGGGACAAACGTGTAGGGACAGATGTGCCGGGACAAACGTGTAAGGGACAGATGTGCCAGGACAAACATGTAGGGACAAACATGTAGGGACAAACATGTAGGGACAGATGTGCCAGGACAAAAGTGTAGGGACAAACATGTAGGGACAAACATGTAGGGACAGATGTGCCGGGACAAACGTGTAGGGACAGATGTGCCAGGACAAACATGTAGGGACAAACATGTAGGGACAAACATGCGTGGACAAACATGTAGGGACAGATGTGCCAGGACAAAAGTGTAGGGACAAACATGTGGGGACAAACATGCAGGGACAAACATGTAGGGACAGATGTGCCAGGACAAACATGTAGGGACAGATGTGCCAGGACAAACATGCAGGGACAAACATGTAGGGACAGATGTGCTGGGACAAACGTGTAGGGACAAACATGTAGGGACAGATGTGCCAGGACAAACATGCAGGGACAAACATGCAGGGGACAAACATGTAGGGACAAACATGTAGGGACAGATGTGCGGGACAAACGTGTAGGGACAAACATGTAGGGACAGATGTGCTGGGACAAACGTGTAGGGACAGATGTGCCGGGACAAACATAAGGGACAAACATGTAGGGACAGATGTGCCGGGACAAACGTGTAGGGACAGATGTGCCGGGACAAACATGTAGGGACAAACATGTAGGGACAAACATGCGTGGACAAACATGTAGGGACAGATGTGCCAGGACAAAAGTGTAGGGACAAACATGTGGGGACAAACATGCGGGGACAAACATGTAGGGACAAACATGTAGGGACAGATGTGCCAGGACAAACATGTAGGGACAGATGTGCCAGGACAAACATGCAGGGACAAACATGTAGGGACAGATGTGCCGGGACAAACATGTAGGGACAAACATGTAGGGACTGATGTGCCAGGACAAACATGTAGGGACAAACATGTAGGGACAAACATGTGGGGACAAACATGCGGGGACAAACATGCGGGGACAAACATGTAGGGACAAACATGTAGGGACAGATGTGCCAGGACAAACATGTAGGGACAAACATGTAGGGACAGATGTGCCAGGACAAACATGTAGGGACAAACATGTGGGGACAGATGTGCCGGGACAAACGTGTAGGGACAGATGTACCGGGACAAACATGTAGGGACAGATGGGCCAGGACAAACATGTAGGGACAAACATGTGGGGACAAACATGCGGGGACAAACATGTAGGGACAAACATGTAGGGACAGATGTGCCAGGACAAACATGTAGGGACAAACATGTGGGGACAGATGTGCCAGGACAAACATGTAGGGACAAACATGTGGGGACAAACATGCGGGGACAAACATACAGGGACAAACATGTAGGGACAAACATACAGGGACAAACATACAGGGACAAACATGTAGGGACAAACATATGAGGACAAACATGCTGGGACAAACATATGGAGACAAACGTAGGGACAAACATGTTGGGACAAACATGTAGGGACAGATGTGCCAGTACAAACATGCTGGGACAAATATATGGAGACAAACGTAGGGACAAACATACAGGGACAAACATGTAGGGACAAACATACAGGGACAAACATACAGGGACAAACATATGAGGACAAACATGTAGGGACAAACATATGAGGACAAACATGCTGGGACAAACATATGGAGACAAACGTAGGGACAAACATGTTGGGACAAACATGTTGGGACAAACACTCAGGGACAGGCGAGGTTATTGACAGCGTGTCCCTGCAGGTGGACTTTGCTCGTCCTGCTGTCCTGCTGCACGCCCTGGTCTTTTTATCTGGGACAGGCTCTGTGGAGCAGCCTTTAGTCTCCTGTCCTCCACGTCTCGGCGGTGGCCTCCTTTTCTAATGTGGTTGCGTAACTGCCTGGAGGCTGAAGGAGCCTTTGTGAAGTGGCCTCAGGCCAGGCTGGGGGCTGGGCCTCCTGCTGGCTCACCCCTGACCTTCAGGGGGTCCACCAGACCTGAGCACGTGCTCCTGGTCCAGTGGTCAGGACGTCCTCCCTCCCTAAAGACTGCTGCTTGTGTCTTCCAGCTCATTAAAACCCACAACCTGCTGCCCAGCCGTAACTACATCTTTGGCTACCACCCCCACGGCATCTTCTGTTTCGGGGCCTTCTGTAACTTTGGCACGGAGGCCACCGGCTTCTCCAAGAAGTTCCCGGGCATCAGGCCCTCCTTGGCAACGCTGGCGGGGAACTTCCGTCTGCCCGTCCTGCGGGACTACCTGATGTCTGGAGGTAAGCTGGCCGGGGAGGTGCTCACATGTGCTGGGGCTGATCTCTTTATCTGTGAGCAGACTGGACTTTTGTCCTCTGGTGCAGCTGAAACAGCTTTTGTTTACTTGTAGCTGCTGATTGTGCTGATTAATGGAGATTTAACTGTCCTGTTGTTCACAGGCTCTGTGGTTTTAACTCACCAATGAGGCGCTTGTTCCCTGGTTTTGTAATTATAACTCCATTAGATAACCTTTTGAGTTTAATCAAGCTCTGACTTCAGATCAGAGGTGTAGTTCTTACACATCCGATCAAATGGGGTCAGTAGGAAGGACGCTTCTTTGAAAATGAGACAAACATTCAGAAGTGAAGGTTTAGAACGAACTCCCAGGAGAAGCCAGGTTCTGTTCAGGGACGTGTGTGACTGTACAGAATTTGAGTAAACAGACAAAGTCCACTTGTTCACCATGTGTACTTAGCTGCTTTAAAGCTAAACCTTCAGTTTTTAAATGCCTGAGCTGTTTGTTTACTACGCTGATATTGGACCAGGTTCTTCATAAAAACTGACTGTATCAGCTCTAACTTTAATCTACTCTACTCTAATCTATTCTAATATACACTACTTTACACTACACTACTCTACACTACTTTAATCTACACTACACCTAAACTACTCTAATCTACATACACTAGAGAGTAGTGTACTCTGTTACACCTACTCTAATCTACTCCACACCTAATCTACACCTACAATACTCTACAGTACTTTACACTATTCTACTCTACTCTTCTCAACTCTATTCTACTCTATACCCATTATACTCTACTCTACTCTACTTTACCCTACTCTACTGTACCCTACACTACTTTACCCTACTCTACTGTACCCTACACTACTGTACTCTATTCTACTGTACACTACTCTACTCTACTGTACACTACTCTACTCTACTGTACTCTACTCTACTGTACACTACTCTACTCTACTGTACACTACTCCACTCTACTGTACTCTACTCTACTGTACACTACTCTACTCTACTGGACACTACTCTACTCTACTGTACTCTACTGTACACTACACTACTCTACTGTACACTACTCTACTGTACTCTACTCTACTGTACACTACTCTACTCTACTGTACACTACTCCACTCTACTGTACTCTACTCTACTGTACACTACTCTACTCTACTGTACTCTACTCTACTCTACTGTACTCTACTCTACTGTACACTACTCTACTCTACTGTACACTACTGTACACTACACCTCTAAAAAAAACTACTCTACTCTACTGTACACTACTGTACACTACACTACTCTACTGTACTCTACTGTACACTACACTACTCTACTGTACACTACTCTACTCTACTGTACACTACTGTACACTACACTACTCTACTGTACTCTACTGTACACTACACTACTCTACTGTACACTACTCTACTACCTACTGTACACTACTCTCCTCTCCTCTGATCTACTCTAATCCAGTAGAGTAGCTCAGAGCTGATACCTTCAGTGGACAGGCCACACCCGTCCTCGCTCCCTCACTCCTGTGCTGTCCTCAGGTATCTGCCCCGTCAACAAGAACTCCATCGACTACCTGCTGTCCCAGAACGGGACAGGAAACGCCGTGATCATCGTGATCGGCGGAGCCGCCGAGTCTCTCCAGTGTGCTCCAGGCAGGAACTCTGTCACGCTGAAGAACCGTAAAGGTTTCGTGAGGCTGGCCCTCCAGAAAGGGTGAGTGGCCTTCACACGTGCACTTTCACTGAGCACTCTTTGGGAGCATGGGCAAGGGAAGCGAATCAATCCCAGATTATTACTACGGCGATAATAACAGGAAAGGCAGCATTTTTGTTGACTGAGGGGGCTGAGGGGGGCCGGTCTGGCCCTTTAGCCCCCAAACACACTTGAAAGGAGCTTACGGCTCACTAGAACACCAAGCATAACTTCCTTCATAACAAAGAGGTTTGCATTCCATCTGAGCCAAAGCTGAGCCGTAGATTCAGGTCACACAGCTCTGCCCCAACAGCGTGGCCTGTGTACCCTTTACACGTTACGTCAAGATTTACATAAACACTGGGGCTCGTGTTGTCACCACTCATCTTTTAGCAACATGTTGGAGTCTCAGTGGTGTTAATGCTGCTCTCTGGATGAGAGGGCACATTCAAATGTGTCGTTTTACCAAATTAAATGGTGGTCTGGGGGGTTTCTGCTGGTCTTCGGCAGTGTGGGGGGGCAGCCGGAGTAACGTGTGTTCCCTCTCCCGCAGGTCAGACCTGGTTCCAGTGTACTCGTTTGGAGAGAACGACGCCTACAAGCAGGTGATCTTTGAGGAGGGCAGCTACTGGAGGACCTGGCAGAAGAGGCTTCAGAAGCTGCTGGGCTTCGCCCCCTGTGTTTTCCACGGCTGCGGCCTCTTCTTCAGCAGCTCCTGGGGCATCGTGCCTTTCTGCAAGCCCATCACCACCATCGGTGAGTGCGTCCCCCCGTCCTCTGGAGGGCCGGGGCCGAGGAGGCGTTGGCCCCCAGCCCGACCGTCTCCTCCTCTCTTTCAGTTGGAGAGCCGATCACGGTGCCCAAGATCGAGGATCCGACAGAGGAGGTGGTGGACCTCTACCACGAGATGTACATGAAGGCCCTGCTCGGCCTCTTTGACCGATACAAGACCCAGTTTGGGCTGAAAGAGAGCGACGTCCTGCACATCCAGTGACGTCCTGGCCCCCGGCCCCCCAGCCCTCGATCATGTTACACCGTACCCTCCGTTAGCACCACGTGCCTCTCGGCCCTCGTTTCCGTTTCCGTCCGGACCGCCACCGGGGCAGAGGGTGGCGCTCTCCGCTCGACATGGGACGAAGTGCCAACCGTTCTCTGACGTCTCCTGAACACTTCCGGGGTCCCGTCATGTTCCGCACACACCGACAATGCAGCTGGATCAGAAACCCAAAGAGCCTTTGAGCCAAAGAGCACAGTGAGCCTGTGTCAGCCCGACAGTCTTTAGAGCCTGAATGTAGACCTGTGTGAATATACTGTTTAATGCCATGAAGTATTGTGATTTTTTTTTTTCAGAGGAAAGAGCGCATGTCGCTTCTGCCCATCAGTGAATATCTGTAATGCACTTTTTAGGTTAATTGCAGCCTGAGATTTGGTCTGGAGGAAATGCCTTTATCGTATAAATGTGGCTTTGTTCCCTTTTGGTGTGCCGCCGGTACTGCTGCGTTATTGTCTGAAGCTAGAGGATAAATGTTGATTTGAGAGATCTGCTGGTCATGTCAGAGGTGATACCTAAATGTATTCTGGTTAACGGTATTATGTTTTGTTTGAGGGTCAAACAAAAGCTTGTAAATCAAGGTTTTGTGAGCATTGACAGTCATGGTTGAAGTAAGTGTTTTAAATTGACGCAGGTTAATTAGTAAGAGTGTTATTACTGCTGGTCCCACCGCTGTGGCCTCTTCCCCAGAACGTTTTAATCCCGCACAACAAATTTACAAGCTATAAGCTATTATAGGATGCATGTTATTCATGCTGATATTTAAATTAAACTTTTGTATATTTTCAGAAGGTGTGTGTTGTCCTCATTGTCATCATTATTACACACTACAGACACCAGACAATTTTGAGAAAGTTGTTATAAATTTGCAATCAAAGCAATTGATTAATGATTTGCGAAAAACAATAGTTATTAAAAGGAAATATAAATTAATAAATGAGTACATAAGTAGATGCAAGATTTCAAATAACATTCAACGGTGCAGATTTTAGTAGTTTCAACCGTTTTATTTCTTTTATAGTGACAGTTGTTTGTGGGATTTACCAAAACTGAAATAATCATCTGATCACGGGTGATCAACACTTTCAAGTCACAATAATTCTTTTATACCAGTAACAAATTCCTAGAGAGGGCTGCTTAGAATGGGATGTCCTCCGACGACACTTTAAACCTGCCGAATCAGAGCGGATCTGGCGCCCCCTGCTGGTCGTGTCCGGCAGCGACACCTGCTCCAGTGGTGCTGTCAGGATGCCTCCCAGCAGGGGCGCTACCAGCGTGGACCCCTGAAGGTCACTGAGTTTAATGCTTGAGGGTGAACATATTCATTGTGATGTTTAATAGAATATAGAGTATATATTCTCGTCTATTAGACGCTCCAGATTAGAACAAATAATAAATAACACAGTAGCTAAGTCAATTATAGTCACCAGGGGTAAAGATCAGGTAAATACTGAAATATGCCATGTGCCTTTTTAGATTTTATATTTCAGTGTATCAGTGAATGTAGAAAGCTCTTTCAGAAAGATTGGGGAATGTGGGAGAGCATGTAGCATGTGTATAAACTATTTTGTTAATGTTATAAGATTTTTAATGGAAAGTCCAGCATTGGGCCTTTAAGATGAGCCCAAACCTGAAGTCACTGTATGTTAAGGTTGACAAAGACAAAACGATTATCTAGCAGCCATCCACAAAATGGAAGTGAAGCCTCACACGAGGAGAAAAAGTGCTTCTGTGTTTCAGCTCGGCTGCTACATAAATGACTTTATTGTAGATCAATATGATGCAGTGACTAGAACCTACTGCTCAGTTCTCGCATGGTTCTCTACGGGTTCGTCTGTTCAGGGAATGAGGGGAGGTTGTAAATGGAATCAGTAAAACTATAACAGGCATAAAACAATTAAAAAGTTTCCTTCCCAAAGTTCATAAATGATGAATCTGCAGCAGTCAGAATGCGCACTAACCAGTCTGGACGCCTGCGTCTCTTCCTCCCACACACATTCATGGGCACTTTTCCTTCTTCTGCTTCCTTAAATTCCTCTCTTCACTCTCTCTCTTTGTTATCATATTTATTTGGAGAAAGTCTGATTTGTTTCATTTGTGAGTCCTGATGCCTTTTTTCTGTGCACAAGGCACAGACATAAATATATTCTACAGAGACTAAACAGAGCGGAGACCTTGTGCCAGCACAGGCAGGAGGTCACCACAGATTAGACCTGCTGTCTTTTAAAGGGCGGGCTCTAACGTTTGCCTACACAGGCTTCTGTCAGACCCCGACCGTCTGCGTTAACAACGTGATTGGATACGAGACACAGCATGCAATCGAGTGCAGGTAACTCCATTGATACTACCTTAACCTACTGCAAGCTCAGCCCGTTGCCTTTGTTTACAACACTTTCAGCTTTAAATTGTTTTTTAAAGATTGAATTCTAGACTTAGTTTTTCCCAACCATTGTCTTTGTGTCTAATTGTTACTGTAGAAGTTAAACAGCAGCCCTGAGATGACATTCTGTGATGTGACTGTGATCAAAAGTCTGATCTCAAAGTACTCTGTTACTTTTGAGAAGTTCAATATTGAGCCTCCTCAAGATGACCATTAGCACCAAACCCCATTTTCATTTTTTAATGCAGCTCCTGCTGTATGAACAAACCGCCAAGATGCACCAGAACATCATAAACACGTTTTATGGTGGAGAAAGGTAAACAGCAGTCCATTAACCCCCCTCGGCGGTCTAAAGGTGTCGCAGCAGGGCAGGGTTGTGCCATTTTTAAAATATATTTTAAAGATGATTAATATGCACAGGTGTTCCAGTGCAGCCAAAATAACTTGCTTTAACTGAAGTCTGTCCTAGAACCAAGGACTCTGACCTGCTGACAGACAGCAAAGATAAACAACTGGGGACAGCTGTAGTTCCACCGACGGCCACTAGGGAAAGATAAACGTTATAAAGCACTATACAAAAAGATAACTCCTACTTCTGCAATTACAACTTTGTTTTTTAATTGTCATAATCTTTAAACCAGATCTAGAGCACTATTTTTACATGTAACATTCCCTCTAAAGCGATCCAAAGGCTTCTGTTGCAGCTGGGGTCCAAGGTTGGAGAATCCTGGGAGCCTGGCTGCCGTGTTTAGTGGCAGATATGTGTTTAGTGGCCTCGTCCACCAGGGAAGACTCAACAATTGTGTCACAGGGACACATCGGGGCCCCGAGAGCAGGGCGGTGGCCCCCGGCTGAAGAGGCCAGGCTCTCACAGGCCGAAAGCATCGTCTGTTGATCGGGCCCCGATGTTTAGAGTGAATCAGCTCAAAGAGTTCAAAGACTAGCCCTGGTCACATGAGGGCAAACCCTGGTGTATGGGGCCCTGCTTCAAGGGATAGCTCAGCAGAAGCCCCAGCCACGGCAAGAACACCAGTCAGCTTTGTTGAGGTAGTGGCAGGACAGTAAGTTTGCTTTGACACAACAACAATGGCACCTACCTTTATTTGAATTTGTAAAAAAAGGTGACATCTTGGACGAGCTACTCTGGTAAATGGTGTGTTTTTACCCCCGAACTTTGTTCTGGTAACGACGCTGTTCACACACTCTCCCCCTTCTCAAGGTTTGGCGGAAGCTGCAGAATTACCAGAGTAAGTATCCTCTTTTTTTGACTGAACATGGAGCTGCTGTTGTTTGATGGGGACTTTTGGATCTTAATCTGAGCGGCCAGGCCAAAGATAATGACGAAGGTTGTTCAGGTCCCGCTGATAAGACACGCGATGTTTGAAGTAATGAGCTTTAAAGTGCTTCATTGTGCTGGTGGTAGGCCAACGACAGATCTGCTTTTGAATGTGACACTCTGAACCTTCCTCAGAACATTTACCTTCAATCCCAAAGACGGGATCGACAACCCAGGCATGGAGATCTCAGATGATGCAGGTATGAACCCTCACGTTGGGGGGGTCACACCAGGTATCTGATGGTCCTGTCTCTCCCAGACGCGGGACTGCCCTTAGCCCAAGGCTGTGCGTTCTCAGGTGTGAGGAGGGGGAGTCCTACGGCTTCCGCCTGCGCGTTGAGAGGGGCCGCCCCGGTCACGTGGTCCGCTGCGTGGCCCCGGGGGGGGCAGCAGCACAGAGCGGCCTCCGGGACGGGGACCGTCTGCTGGAGGTCAACAACTGTTACGTCAATGACCTGCCCCACCCCGAGGTAGAGGCACAGCTGTTGTCGTGGCCGAGTGGTTAAGGCGATGGACTAGAAATCCATTGGGGTCTCCCCGCGCAGGTTCGAGTCCTGCCGACAACGTTTTGCTCAGGTTTGGGGGTGCCAGGGCTCTCTTGGAGTACTGCAGCGGTGCCCTTGAGCAAGGCAGTGACCCCTGAGGGCCTGTCAAGGACAGGGCTTTGTTATTGTTTGTGCTTGATAAACGGTGTATAAACAGCTCTGAGGTGATCTTCTTGTCCTTCAGTACTGGACAACAACACGCTGTAACTCCTTCTGAACTTCTCTGTCCCACTTCAGCTGGTGACCAGGATAAAGTCCAGCAGAAACCAGATATGCTTACTAGTCTTGGATGGGGCCGAGTACGAGCGGGCCCTCTACCGAGGTGAAGACCTCCAGAGTGTCGCCAGAGAGAGCCGGGGCGAGAGCTGCAAACCAGCCAGACTCTGCCACGTCACCAAAGATCCCGCTGGAGACCTGGGCATCAGCTTCACACCAGTGGACGGTAACGAAGCCTTCTCCAGGCCAGGGCTGCGTTTACACCAACAGCATCGGCTCTACTCTGCTCTACTCTTATGTTTGTGTGTTTCAACTGAGTAAAGGTCCCTGGTACCTTTTTTAGTACCTGCTCCATCGAGGTTCTTTCCTTCACTAAAAGATGAGGTATCACTGAAGCTGATGATCAGAGGACCATCACAGCATCAGTAGCCCCGCCCACTGCTGCTACAGTGTACTATACAGTAAATGGTGAATACAGATGTGTTTGTGGTCATCTTCTTGTCACCTTGGTAGTAAAAGTGTCTCTGTGGTCCTTTGAGGAGGGTCAACCTTCCTCCTTGTTCACTGGCGAGTCAAGTCCTAACGACTGATGCGCTGATGTTATTTTGTCCTGGTCCTGTTGACATCACATTTTGTTCGGTCCCCTGCAGGAGAGAAGGGGCGCTTCTCCGTGAGCCTGGTCAGGGGCGGGGCCGCGAGCGGGCCGGGGGTGTGTCAGGGAGATCTGCTGGTGTGGATGAATGGAGCGACGGTGTGTGACCTCAGTCACGCTGCCCTCAAGAGGATGGTATGACATCACACACCCCAGGCCCTCCATCAGCGCTCCCACGAGGGGCTTCATTCCCCCTGACGTTGCTCTGTCCAACCAAACCTCCACCAGATGAAGAAGTGTGGCGGCCACATCACCGTCCTCGTGGTGGACGCTGAGAGTGAGGAGCGCTACAGACAGCGGCGCATCCCCATCCTGCCCGCCACCGCGGTCCCACACAACCTCCCCCACAGAGCCCGGAGGCTCCAGCTGCTCTCTGCCGCCGCGGGCTTCGGCTTCACCCTCCGGCTGGAAAAGTCACGTCCGGGTGCACGTGTGAGCGACCCTCTAACGCCGTGGCCCTCCCCGGGGCCCTCACTAAAGCCACGCCCCTGTGAACCACAGCTCACGTCCTGCGCGCAGTGGAGCGGGGCAGTCCAGCGGAGACAGCGGGCCTGAAGGACGGAGACCTGCTGCTGGAGGTCAACGGGAGCTGGTGGGGTCGCTGAAGCACCAGGAGGTGGTAGAGCGAGTGAGGCGGGGCGGGCACAAGGTCTCCCTCAGCAGCATCTCCCCACAGGGGCTGCAGTTTTACACCAAGGTGGACGCCAGCAGCTCGCACCTCCTCTGGGGAGAAGCTGTAAGCTCAGTGTCTGTGTCCTCCTCAGCTGGGTCTGTCCCCTCTGCTCTTCTGTGACGACGGTTCTGAGGATACGTCCAGGTCCAGGCTCTGCTCCCTCCAGAAGGGCCCCTGGGGTTTGGCTTTCACCTGGGCTGCGTGGCGCAGAGGCCCGGGACCTTCATCAGCCAGGTGAGGAGAGTAGATCTGAGGTCAAATACTGCTGTGAGCCACATGTGCCGCGTTTCCACCGTCTCTTCTGGGAGCTGCTTGGTTTTTCATATTCACAATCTTAAGCTCAGATCAAATATACAAAATGAAAAACCAGACCACTGAGTATGATTTTGATATTCAATTGATTGGTTTACGTGACCTGGAGCATTAGCAAACGTACGTTAGATCGAATAATTGTGATATTACAGTAATCAGACCGTTGCTGGTTGATTCTTTGAAATAACGAACCACGCTGTTTCTTTGACTAACTGTGGTCAATGTTTTGAGTATAATTTTTTAATGATATATCTCAGAATAAAAACTATTGAAAATTTGACATAATACAACCAGAATAGCTCCACAATCAAATTTATATCGAACTATCCACTACATGATTGATGGCCATCACCAATGTAATGAACTACTTTTACTGTGTACTTTTTGATATACACTGTTAAAGTACCCTTCTCATGTTGAAAAGCGGACTTTTCTTCCATATTTACAATTGAATTAAAAGATATTCTCCCATAAGTCTGCATTCAAATCTATATTATAGGAATTAGTAATGGTCTACTACATCAACAACAATATGAAATACCTTTACTGTATTGTATTGTATTGTTAGAGTTGGCTAAGGGTTAGGGTTAGGTGTTGTTATCTTTAATTCTTGAGAGAAGACAGAATATAGTGTAAGAAAAAATGGAAACCAGTGGTAAGAGGTGTGATTTGTGGGTGTCAGAAGGTTTTATATGCTGGCAGTATATGCAGTTTTACTATAGTTGCTGTCAGTTAAATATTTCCTTGCTACATGATTTTGATTATATTTGTATTTGCAACACGTAACAACTTTTTCCTTCTGCTGCTGCAGGTGACTTTTGGGGGCCCTGGGCAGCAAGCAGGATTACATGTGGGTGATGTGGTGCTCGAAGTCAATGGACATAATGTAGCAGGGAAACATTTGGAAGATGTTATCATGCTTATGAAAGAAGGAGGAACATTTCTGTCCTTACTTGTCAAAGAACAAACAGATGAAGGCGAGAGGCAGGAAAACACACCCAGCACACACAAGGTAAACCAAACGCGAGGCTCTTTTCAGCTCCTCCATTGACACATTTATCAATTAATAACTGAGCACTTCTTATTTCTCAGGATAAAGAAGAAGAAAATGAGATAACATATTTGTGAGAGAAGATGACCACATGCCTACCAAGGAGAGCGATTCACAAGAACAAACACATGAAGTGACCTAAATGTGGCTATAACACTGGCAAGAGTCTCAAACACACAAGTAACAGTGTATTTATGTATCATCATAAATGTTTCTACTTTACAACGTAAATGTGTGTACAATAAAAAACAACAATGATAAACCTGAACTTTTTAAGTTATCATAGTGAGAACAAACACATCAACAATGTCAACTGACTTGAGACATGAAACAACATTGTGCACAAATTAAAACAATATTTAAGATGCACAATAGATTGATTATTCTTCCTGTGCCTGTGTGGGATTTCTCAGGTACTCATGCATGCTTTCCTGCAGCATTGTGTGTGTCTGTGTGTGTGTGTGTGTGTGTGTGTGTCCAGTAATTGACTGCTGAATTGTCTCTGATGACCCTGATCATTTCTGAACTCTTCAAGGTAGGACTCCATGACAAGTCAAAATGCGACACATCGTGACAAGTTCCACTGTCATGAAAGTTTCCATGAAAATCAAGAGCCACGTGACCATGAATGTGTGTGTTTGTGTGTGTGTGTGTGTGTGTGTGTGTGTGTGTGTGTGTGTGTCACAGTGAGCTGTGAGAGGACCAGCTCCACTACACCCTCTAGTGGCACTAGGTCAGGGGTGAGGTTGCCCAGCGGCCTGGCTCCTATCCTGGAGCCAGGCCTGGGGCTTGGGCTCGACTGTGAGCACCTGGTGGCTGGGCCTATGCCCATGGGGCCCGGTTCGGGCCCAGCCCGCCTTGCTATGTGGGCACCCCCCCGACTGTGGACCCACCACCCACAGGAGGAACATGCTCTGGTGTAGTGTGGACCAGGGCGGTGGGCCAGGACAGTTCCGATCCTTCTGTTATGGAACACAGAATGTCCCATCTCTGGCAGGCTGGAGCTTGTGGGGGAGGTTGAGGTTTGATCATGTGGCGGGGGAACTCACAGAGCAGACCTGGCAGGTCCAAACGTGCAGTGAGGAACAGTCGGAAACGCTTGGTGGAAGAACTCATCAAGTTGGTCTTCAACACCCACCTCTGACTTAGCTTTGATCGTGCCCCGGGGGCGGTGGGGGACCTTGAGTCTGAATGTTCCATTCCGCCATTGTCTTGCCGGCTGTCGCGAGTTGTGGTCACTGGTGCTGGTTGTGGTGGTAATCCCCGTACCCGATGGTGGACACCAGAGGTGAGGGGAGCCGTCAGGGTGAAGAAGGTTACAGGTCATGGCTGGTCTGTGGGTCTCGGGATCACCTCAGAGCTGTTTATACACCGTTTATCAAGCACAAACAATAACAAAGCCCTGTCCTTGACAGGCCCTCAGGGGTCACTGCCTTGCTCAAGGGCACCGCTGCAGTACTCCAAGAGAGCCCTGGCACCCCCAAACCTGAGCAAAACGTTGTCGGCAGGACTCAAACCTGCGCGGGGAGACCCCAATGGATTTCTAGTCCATCGCCTTAACCACTCGGCCACGACAACAGCTGTGCCTCTACCTCGGGGTGGGGCAGGTCATTGACGTAACAGTTGTTGACCTCCAGCAGACGGTCCCCGTCCCAGAGGCCACTCCCTGACTGAGGGTTACCGCTGAGGGTTACCGGGGCCCTATCCTGGAGCCAGGCCTGGGGCTTGGGCTCAACTGTGAGCACCTGGTGGCTGGGCCTATGCCCATGGGGCCCGGTTCAGGCCCAGCCCGCCTTGCTATGTGGGCACCCCCCCGACTGTGGACCCACCACCCACAGGAGGAACATGCTCTGGTGTAGTGTGGACCAGGGCGGTGGGCCAGGACAGTTTCGATCCTTCCGTTATGGAACACAGAATGTCCCATCTCTAGCAGGCTGGAGCTCGTGGGGGAGGTTGAGGTTTGATCATGTGGCGGGGGAACTCACAGAGCAGACCTGGCAGGTCCAAACATGCAGTGAGGATCTGTCGGGAACGCTTGGTGGAAGAACTCATCAAGTTGGTCTTCAACACCCACCTCTGACAGAGCTTTGATCATGCCCTTTGATCATCTGAATGTTCCAGTCAGCCATTGTCTTGGTGGCTGTCGCGAGTTGTGGTCAGTGGTGCTGGTCGTGGCGGTAATCCCCGTACCGTTGGTGGACACCAGAGGTGAGGGGAGGCTGAAGGCTGAAGAAGGAGGTTACAGGTCATGGCTGGTCTGTGGGTCTCTGGAAGTTCACGGTACAGGTTGGCTAAGCGGTTCTGTGGCTGAGGCAGTTGCAGAGGCAAAAACTCAGGTGTGGGAAGATGTCGGTGAGGACATGGAGGAAGACTTTCAGTCACCCTGAGAAGGTTCCAGCAAACTGTCCAGCTCCTCAGGGACAGCAGACGGCAACTTGTCCACACTGTGGTAGGTGTGAGCGAGGAGCTGCTGATGTCTTCTGGGGCAATATCTGGAGGTGGAAGGACATACTTTCAGGAACTCCCCAGTCTTATCAACATGCATTTCCAAGGGGAAACAGAGTCAGACCTGGAGGTGGGCTGTCCAATCACCATTGAGAAGTCACTGAGGTAGTGAAACAAGTGCCTGGCAGCAGAGCTCTGGGAGTGGATGAGATCCACCCAGGGTATTTTAAGGCTCTGGTTGTTGTCTACAAAAAATCTTCACAAGATTCACAAAGTCCTTGCTTCATTCCAGGAGTTGTCTGACGTTTATTCATTTAACAGTGTTGTCAACAAGGTTACCAAATCAGTATTATTAAGGTATTTCAGAGAAGAATAACTACCAGCAAGACCATTGAGAAACTGTCCAAACCAGGGGTTCTCAAACATTTTTGAGCAAGCTAGCTTTTGTCTGAATTCAATTCAATTTTATTTATATAGCACCATCAGGATGTGTCGGGAGTTTGCAGAGACTGTGCATCAAAGGTCTTGTTGGGGGTGTCACACCAGGTATCTGATGGTCCTGTCTCTCCCAGATGCCGGGACTGCCCCCAGCCCAAGGCTGTGTTTCTCACGCGTGAGGAGGGGGAGTCCTACAGCTTCCGCCTGTGCATTGAGAGGGGCCGCCCCAGTCACGTGGTCCGGTACATGGCCTCAGGGGGGGTAGTGGTGCCTCCGGGACGGGGGCCGTCTGCTGGAGGTCAACAACTGTTAGGTCGATGACCTGCCCCACCCCGAGGTAGGTGCACAGCTGTTGTCGTGGCCGAGTGGTTAAGGCGATGGACTAGAAATCCATTGGGGTCTCCCCGCGCAGGTTCGAGTCCTGCCGACAACGTTTTGCTCAGGTTTGGGGGTGCCAGGGCTCTCTTGGAGTACTGCAGAGACTACCTTAATATTTCTGGTTTGGTAACCTTGTTTACAACATTGTTAAATGAATAAAGGTCAGACAGCTCTGTAGTGAAGCAAGGACTTTATTGTGAAGATTTAATTACAGACTCTAGGTCGTGGCTGCAGCTTCCGGAGGGAGGCCCAGACAGCCCTCACCCAGCCACTTTCAAAAAATAAAATAAAATTAGATTAATATGTCAGGACCCATGGACCTCTGCAAGAACACAAAGACAGAAATGAAGAGAACAGACGAGACCAACAACTCAGGGTAAGCTATGGGAGCAGGTGAACTCATTGAGGATGGGCCAAAAGCCTGGACAACCCACAATGTGTGAAGGGCTGATTTGAAAGAGTCCAGTGTTGGACAGGACGTATCTCAGAGAGGGGGGGGGGTGTTCCAGAGGGTGGGGCAGCCACTTTGAGAGGGCATGAGCAGGTGATCTAGAGCAGAGCCACGTTTGAGGAGCACAGGCTTCAGGATGGAGCTTCACATGCTCGTTTCCTACCACAGTCATGTGGAGAACGATGAGCATTAGTCCAGAATTTAGACATTTAACAGGCCCACAGCAACAATATCATCCTGGTTAGAAAAGATCAAACCTGACCACAATGCTGCAGTGTGTGTGTGTGTGTGTGTGTGTGTGTGTGAGACCTCAGTTTGTTCTGTCTTGAACATTGTCAAATGCTGTGGGTGTGTAACTTTATAACAGGACAATTTCTTTCATTCAATAAAGTACCAATAGGATATGATTGATCCTCAGATCAACACTAAGCAACAGTGCTGATCATTTTCTTTTCATTCTCTCCATCAGCAGCAACCGTGCTACCCTCCAGAAGGCTGCAAACGCCTGGAAACCTTTGAGGGCCGTTGAAGCTGGGATGGATACTGAAGGTTTGAAGACAAAGGAAATGTTGAGAAGTCTTCAGTGTATCCTGAACAAGCTCACCCCTGATAACTTTGAGCGGCTGGTGAAGCAGGTGAAGGAGCTGTGCCTGGACACAGAGGAACGACTGAAGGGCGCAGTCAACCTAGTGTTTGAGAAGGCCGTGTGCGATCAGCACTACTGCCTTGGTTACGCCAAGTTGTGCCAACACCTGGTGAACGTAAGTTTCTCACATCATCCCAGTCTTCATCATCTGGTCCAATCATCATCACGTAATGATGAATGGAGCAGCCAGTCTGGGTACTCCAGTACTCTACAGAGTACTTGCACATCTATATGTGCACGTGGACTTTACCTTTGTTATCTGCTCCAGCTCTGTTTGGGCCACACAAATCTTGATTGATGAGAGAGTCACTATTTTTCCTGTTTTTTTCCCTTCAGTTTAAAGTCACCTTAGAAAATGGAGATAGCCTCATGTTTGGGAAACTCCTGATCCAGCGTTGCCAAAGAGAGTTTCAAAACAAACAACAGGACGAGGAGCTGAAGAAAAAAGATGAGGAGCTCACCAACAAGGCTCGCCGCCGATCCCTGGGAGTCATCAAGTTCATCGGTGAGCTCTTCAACATCGGCATGTTGGCAGAGAACAACCTGCATAGCTGCATCAAGCAGCTGCTCAAAGACCAGCAGGAAGAATCTCTGGAGGCTCTGACAAAGATGCTCCAGACAACTGGAAGAAAGCTGGATTCAGGGACAGACAAAGTGAGTACAGCACACACACACACACACACACACACACACACACACACACACACACACCACACACACACACACACACACACACACACACAAAGACTTTTTTTTTTAACAAATTCTTTTCTCTCCAGACTCTTATGGATAAATTCTTCTCAGCGATTAGAAGAATCATAAATGAGAAGAAAACGTCCCCTCAGAATCCAATTCATGCTGGAGGATGTCTTGGAGCTGAGAAAGGTAAATATAATCTAAGAGGAATATGCACCTGTGTCAAAACTTTTCTTTTCTTTTACAGTTTTTGTACTAATCATGTAAACGTTTTCATCTTCAGAATAAATGGGTCCTCGTAGAAAAGAAGAGGGTCCCAGGAAGATCGCAGATATTCATAAAGAGGCAAACGGGGGAGATGAAGAAGGAGACGCCTCCAAAGACTCCCAGGTATGTCAGAGGACGGTAGGAGACAGAGGACATTGACAAATGCTGTGGCTGTGTAATTTACCTGCCTTCTATTTTTGAAAAATGACAATTTATATTTCAAATTCAATAAATACTGATAGGATATGATGTCACACATTCTATCCAATAGTAGAAGATCAAAGAAGCTGACTGTATATCAGCCCCCACAACCCAGAACCTTCTCATTTGTCCTCATATCTACAAACCAACCAACAGTGCTGATCATTTTCTTTTCATTCTCTCCATCAGCTCTGTTGTCCAGAAATCTTTCGCAACAATCACGGAAGACAACAGAAAACTGTTTTCTTCCCTTGTGAGTAAACTATTTCTGAGCTTTTCAAATCCTCATTTTCTTTAGTAATTCTGCATAATTTTCTTGTTTCTATGAATCAATTGAAGTTTACATGTTTTTTACATCTAATTTTAATCACATTCTTAATTACAATTTAATTCCTTTATTGAATATAATTCCCTTTCTAAAATGTGAATTCTTCATCCCTTTGTCTAGTTTAAGCCCCCTAAGGAGCTTCAAAAGACCACCACCCTTGTCAACAATGAAGCCATCCAAAAGACTGAAAACGTCTGGAAAAGGCTTCCTGTTGACACGGAAGCTGAGGTGAAGATGCTCAAAAAGAAAATATTATCTAAGATGAATATGTAATTGTATAAAACCATTTTTACAGACTCTTTACTAATCATGTAACATTTGTCATCTTCAGAAAGAAAAAGAAGCTCCTCAGAAGATTGTGGAGGTTAAAAAAGAGGAAAAGGTGGAGATGGAGAAGGAGATACCTCCAAAGGTTCCTTCTCCAAAGGTTCCTTCTCCAAAGGTTCCTTCACCAAAGGTTCCTTCACCAAAGGTTCCTTCTCCAAAGGTTCCTTCTCCAAGGAAACCTTTTACTGCCACCACTACCCTCCAAAAGGCAGAAAAACCCTGGAGGCCTAAAAGGTTTCGCGATGACGCGGAACCTGAGGTGATGATGCTCAAAACACAACATCTAAAATGAAAAATCATTTTTACAATCTTGTTTCTAATCATGTAAAATTTGTCATCTTCAGCAAAAACAAGAGGATCCTCAGAAGATGGATGTGGAGATAAAGAAAGTGACAGCTCCACCAAAATCTATTTTAGTTTCAGCAGGAAACACAGACAGTCAAAAGAAGGTGTTCCGAGCTCCACTGAGGTCTCCAGCTCCTCCTCGCTCCCCTTCTCCTCCTCCTCTTCAAAAGTCCACCTTCTCTGAGGAGGACAGAGAGGAGCTGAAATCGGGGCTGGAGAGGCTCCTGCTGGAGAAGAGTCCAGATCAGCAGGTCATGGGGTGGATCCAGGTCAGTTCCTCTGCTGCTCAACATCTTCACACGCATGTCCAAAGTGTTGAAATGGGGCATAACAATAACAGTTTGATGGTTTCATTCTTCAGAGCAACTTCACTGAAGGACAAACGGCGTCCACCGCGTTTGTCCAAGCCTTGATGAAGTCAGTGTGCCGATCAGCTGTGTGTTTCCGTAAGTACGACTGCCACCGTGTAGAAGCTAAATGTGTCCAGTCAGTCAGTGAAGTCTTAGAAAGAGCAGCTAAAGTTGTACTTGAGGTCACCTGGGTGGTTCCACTGCGCTGGTGTGATGAAGAGTGTTTGTGCTTTCAGGTGGTTCTCACACGGTGGACTTTCCTCAGCTACAATCAACATCAGGTGTGCTGAGGAAGTACCTGCATGACCGCCACGCACAGCTGGAGGCCCTGAAGGCCCTGCAGGACCTCGTGGAGGACATGGGACACCCCAAATGTGAGTGTGTGTTCTTGATCTGCCTGAAGGGGGCGCCACCCTCACAGGACAGCAGTAGAGTTAAACCAATGGAAGTAGTTGTCAGAGTTCTCATGTAACTGTAACTACACACAAAAGCTGTAGAATGAAACACGTGTCAAGTCTTGAACACACTATGAAGGCATCCAAAGTGCTTTAGTTTTCTACCTCATACTTTTCCCTGAGTGGTCGAGTGTTCCATCAGCGTTGTGTTGTCAGACTGTTTTTGTGTATCAGGACCAACGTCTCTGTTTTGTGTCTCTGCAGATCTGCTGTGGATGTTGTTCGTGTGCTTATTAGAAGCCCAAATTATTGAAGAGGAAGTCTTTGTCGAGTGGAAGCGCTGCACTGAAAACCAGGCAGGACAAGAGGCGACGCTGAAATCAGTGGGCAGTTTCTTTGACGAGCTTTAAGCAGCACAAACCTGTGAACATCTGGACAAGACTTCTGATTGGTGTTTAAGTTGTACTGTTTCAGAAAACAAATATATATTGTTAAAAAAAAATCTACAAATGTATATTCTTGTTGATTGTTGATGTCGAGATGCCACATAAAGTATAAAACATGAATTAATCTGAAAACCTCATACACTTATTTTATTCCAAATTGAAGAGAGTTTGCCACCACGCTTCTAAAGGGCACATTTAAGATGTCTAGTGTACTCCAAATTTACACCTTCTTTTACACAAGGATTGATAAATGAGGCCCCTGGTATGGCTCTTCCCTTGGTGACGTCCAGTTGTTTTCTTTATCCCCTTTATCACGTATTAGTGACCCAGTCACCAGCGTTGGTCAGATCTTCAAACTCTGTGGTTGTCAGGTTCACCTGGAATGGAAATAGCAGAAGACACTTCTTGAATGCTCAACTCTTTTCTCATATCATCTGCCAGTGTACAATCTGATTCCTCATCCCTTCCGCTGAACAGTTTTAATTCTGAGATATTGTACTGTCTATGGTAGAACATTTCAAATGGTATTAAATCCTTCTCTGTGGGTGTGACTCTCATGTTCAGCACTACCAGAGGTAAACAATACATCCAGATTGACTAGTCTCTTCCACGGTTTTTCTCTGTTCTTTAGAATACCATTATGTCTTACCACCAGACCTGTGGATGATAGGCACCAGAACTTCTCAAGTCTATCTTCATGTTCTTAATGATGTGACTGATTACTTATTACTAACAAAATGACTTCTACTATCACTATACGTTCTTTCTGGTATTCCAAATCCAGGAATAATTTCTTTTTCTAGTGCTTTTGCAACTGTAAGACCATCTCATGAAGCTGTTGTGAAATCTTCAACCCATTTGTAAATGCATCAATGATGCAATATTTTGTTCCTCTGCATTCATGCAGTTCCACAAAGTCCATGCAAATGTGTTGGAATGGGTATTGTGGTTGAGGAAATTGGCCTCTGTTTGCTCTCAGATTGTTCTTTGTATAGATTGGACAGTTTAAACATTTGTCAGTGTAATTCATCATAAATACTTTATTCCTCATGGCTGCTATCCCTCCCGTGAAGACATGATATAGTCCA
>CAJVRN010000133.1:0-12500 GCA_911728415.1 Lagocephalus sceleratus
TTTAATTGTATTTTTTGTTTATTAAAACTTTCATGATTGTGCCTTTTGTAAGACTTTATGTTTACGTATTGATAATAAATTCCTTATAACACAAAGTTAAATTTAAAAATTCCTGTCAACCTTTCATATTCTTAGAAAAATACGGTGGGCTACAGGTGGGCTTCTCTACCACCAGGTTTAGTAAGTTTTCTGGGGGAACTCCTCTTGCATAATTAACAGATCATAATGCAATGATGATTTTTTTTTTTTCTGTTTGCCTGTTCTTTGGTCCCAATTATAGTGCCAATTGTTTTTATGTACAATCCAAACTTTTAGTCTGCCCATCTTAAAGCTTTTTCTGTCTGCCTACAGTGTCTCACATTAGTTAGGGATGGGGTGTCAAACTCATTTGGGTTAGGGTTAGGTGAGAGAAAGTTAGGGTTAGGGGGTTAGGGAGAAAGGTTAATATTGGCATTAGGGTGAGAGACAGTTAATCCTGGTGTCAGACGCCAACATTGAAGGCTGTACTCTGTGCCTCTCTTCTCCCCTCTGCTCTTCTCCCCTCTGCTCTTCTCCCCTCTGCTCTTCTCTTTTCTCCTCCCTTGTCCCCTCTTCTCCTCTCCCCTCTTCTAACTATTATATCCTCTACCTATTCTATCCTCTACCTGTCCTCCCTCGCCTGGGATTCTGTAAAGCACCTTGAAACAATTTTTGATTGTAAAAGACGCGATATAAACAAAGATTGATTGATTGATAGGGTCAGGGGATAGGGTGAAAGTTAATCCTAGCATCACAGACTCCAAAATTGAAGGCACTGTCCATCACCCCTCTCATCCTGGGATCACCTTACCACCAGTCTGTATCTGAGGGCTGAAATATGGGGTTAAAGCCAAAGTTAGGGTTAAATTATGGGCCCAGGGTTAGGATTAGAATGGGCTAAAGAGAGCCCAGGTGAGGATTAGAATGGGTTAGGGTTAAAAAGAGCCAGAGTTAGGATAAGGTCAGGGTTTGGTTTCCTCTGCTCTCCTCCACTTCATCAGTAGACTAGTGATGCTATTTCTTGTGTATTTTTTCTGCCCCCCCTTCTGTGTTTGTTTACAGGTATCACTGCCTTCAGAGCTGCATAATGACCTTCCACCCTGCTGACCCACTGAACCCGCTGCTTATTCAATATAATGTATTTCTGTACTCTGTGCCTCTCTTCTCCTCTCCCCTCTCGTCTTCTTTCTTCTCCCTCTCCTCTCCCCTCTGCTCCTCTCCACTCTTCTCTCCCCTTTGCTCCTCTCTTCTTTCTTCTCCTCCCTCTCCTCTCTGCTCTTCTCATCTCCCCTCATGGATCGGGCGAAGTGGGTTTTCGACTCATGAGCTGCCATTTCCACTTCCTCAAAGAGGTTGGGATGCGCTCCTCCAACTGTCTTTCCGAGTGGACTTTCCCACAGGACGAGGTCTCCAACTACTCTCTTTCTGAGGAGCCAGCCTTCCCTCTCTATGGCTGATGAGGAGCTCCACCTCTCTTGGCCTCCTTAGTTCCTCCAGCTCCACTTCTGGGAAGAACTCTTTTGGTCTCTTTGCTTCTGTCACCTTGTGCACCTTGGCGATGTCATCCAGTCCATAGCAGACCATTTCATGGGCCCTCTCCTTGCCTGTAGGTGACTTTACCCTGACTTTGAGCAGGTATCTTCTTGTGTTCACTCTGTCATCCTGCCAACACCATGCAAAACTTAGGTCATACCTTCACTCTGTAACCTCAGCCTGTCTGCAGCCTTAAGGGTGATGTAATTTGTATCAGATGCAAGGTCCACCAAGGTTCCCACCTTCTGTCCAGCATTGGCGGTGACTTCCATCAGCATCAGGATGACAGGAAGTTCACGGGGTCCATCTCTCACCAGAAACTCAGACTTCTTTCTGTTTGCACTAGCTGTCTGTGCAACACTGTTGGTAATTGCATTTCTGCATCTCTCTGCCATCTCAGGTGATAGCTCAGCCAGTAAGTTCTCCTGCTCCTCAGTAAGCTTGCTTTTCCCTCCACTGTCTTTCCTGTTGTCCTCACTGGACTTCCTGCTGGCGCCGACTGCTGGAAAGAGGAAGTAATGGTGATCAGCAGTACCATCTTTGTAAGGACATCTACCTGTGCAGAAATAGAGCCTGCAGCAGAGACCGTCTTCATCGCTGTGCAGTCCAAGGCATTTTTTACATGCCCCCTGCTTCTTCTCAGCAGCTTTCTTTTCATTGTTTTCCAGTCCTCTAAACTTTTTGCAGAAGATCTTGTCATGATGCCTCCAGTCCCCACAAACACCACACACATCTTCCATACTTTTCTTTGCTGTCAGCTTGGTGGAAGCGTATCTTTTCTCTGGTTTCTTGAAGCTGCCCTCTGCTTTTTCTGCTTTTCTCCATAGTTTTGAGCTGCTCAAGTCTTTCAAGGACCCCTTCTTGCTTCTTCAGGAACATCAGGAGCATTTCAAAAGTGGTTTTCTGGGTTGACACCATTGCTTGGCTCTAACATGAAAATTAACCAGTCTCTTTATACCAGATCAGGCATCTTGCTCTCTATTGTCTTGATGACCAATGGGTTCTTCAGTGCACCTGAGCGGCCCAGCTCCGTCAAATCAGTTAGGGCTTTCTCCACAGTTTGTATTATATCAATAACTTTGCTTGGCTGATTTCCCTTCACTGAAGCCATTTTTTCTAATTCCTCCAGGATCTCAATGACAATTGTAGACCTATTTCCATACCTGTTCTCCATGACTCTGAAGACCTCATCAGCCGTGCTGTAGGTTGACAGCCTGAGTTGTTTCTTTATCCCGTCATCAACGCTGTTGAGGAGTTGAATTTTCTTGACTTCCGCTGATCCAGATGGTTCTCCTCGTCTTTGCAAGTTCTCCCACTCCTTTCGCCATCTGTGATAACCCGTCTTGTCTCCACTGAAGGTTGGAAGAGCTACTGGTTTGATCCTGACTGTAGGAGTTGTCATGACTACAGATGGTGCAGACTTTCCTTTCTCTGCGCGGTGGCAAAGGCAGCGGTCCTCAGCTCAAGTCCGCTGCTGGCCCCTTTTAGTTGTCTGACCCGGCCATCCAGATCCTCCTCCACTCCAGGGATCCATCGCTCCCACACCGACATGACCCTGATGACCTCTCGCATCCTCTTCCCCAGGAGATTTAGCTGTACCTCATATCCCTCAACGTAAGTACTCTCCACAGGTAGGTTTCCTGCTGCCTCGACACTCTTCTCTGCTGCCAGGATTGAAGATGTGACTTCTTGACCATACCTTCCCCACAAGTTTTTCTGGATAATGCGGCTTGCTTCCTTAAACTTTGATTCTGCCTCATCTGCAGTCCTCTTCAGATCACTCTCCAGCTTCTCTCCAAGGCCCATGTCACTCCCTTCCTCCTCTTCTTCCTCTTTTGCTATCTCAGCCATCAAACTAATCCTGTATTCGTCATTTGCTTCGAATACTTTCCGTACAATTAACATTTCAAATGATTTATTACATTAAATCTTCCTTACATCATCTTTATAAGTCAATAGTCTGAAAGAAAGTGCATCCATAATAAGTGATAAATCATAGTTAAAGTGAATGTGAAAAGGACACAGAACATACCAATGGCGTCTCTGTGCTCCACACCACACTTGTGCTCAGGTAGACCAAACGCCGCCCAGGTGCTCCTCACTATTTAATCAGCCCGAGAAAACAAAATGGTGCCCACACTGCCCTCCATGTTCTCCAAACATAACCAGTGCCTGAACAGCCAGGATTAGGTTAGGGTTTGGTTTCCTCTGCTCTCCTCCGCTTCATCAGTAGACTAGTGATGCTATTTCTTGTGTATTTTTTCTGCCCCCCCCTTCTGTGTTTGTTTACAGGTATCTCCGTCTTCAGAGCTGCAAAATGACCTCCGACCCCGCTGACCCACTCAACCGGCTGCTTATTCAATATAATGTATTTCTATGTGTATTTCTGTACTCTGTGCCTCTCTTCTCCTCTCTCCTCCTTTCCCCTCTGCTCCCCTCTTCTCCTCTCCCCTCTTCTCTCTGCTCCTCTCCTCTCCCCTCATGGATCGGGCGAAGTGGGTTTTTGACTCATGAGCCGCCATTTCCACTTCCTCAAAGAGTTTGGGATGCGCTCCTCCAACTGTCTTTCCGAGTGGACTTTCCCACAGGACGAGGTCTCAACCACTCTCTTTCTCTGAGGAGCCAGCCTTCCCTCTCTATGGCTGATGAGGAGCTCCACCTCTCTTGGCCTCATTAGTTCCTCCAGCTCCACTTCTGGGAAGAACTATTTCGGTCTCTCTGCTTCTATCACCTTGTGCACCTTGGCAGTGTCATCCAGTCCATAGCAGACCATTTCATGGGCCCTCTCCTTGCCTGTAGGTGACTTTACCCTGACTTTGAGCAGGTATCTTCTTGTGTTCACTCTGTCATCCTGCCAACACCATGCAAAACTAAGGTCACACCTTCACTCCGTAACCTCAGCCTGTCTGCAGCCTTATGGGTGATGTAATTTGTATCAGATGCAAGGTCCACCAAGGTTCCCACCTTCTGTCCAGCGTTGGCGGTGACTTCCATCAGCATCAGGATGACAGGAAGTTCACGGGGTCCATCTCTCACCAGAAACTCAGACTTCTTTCTGTTTGCACTAGCTGTCTGTGCAACACTGTTGGTAATTGCATTTCTGCATCTCTCTGCCATCTCAGGTGATAGCTCAGCGAGAAAGTTCTGCTGCTCCTCAGTAAGCTTGCTTTTCCCTCCACTGTCTTTCCTGTTGTCCTCACTGGACTTCCTGCTGGCGCCGGCTGCTGGACAGAGGAAGTAATGGTGATCAGCAGTACCATCTTTGCAAGGACACCTACCTGTGCAGAAATAGAGCCTGCAGCAGAGACCGTCTTCATCGCTGTGCAGTCCAAGGCATTTTTTACATGCCCCCTGCTTCTTCTCAGCAGCTTTCTTTTCATTGTTTTCCAGTCCTCTAAACTTTTTACAGAAGATCTTGCCATGATGCCTCCAGTCCCCACAAACACCACACACATCTTCCATACTTTTCTTTGCTGTCAGCTTGGTGGAAGCGTATCTTTTCTCTGGTTTCTTGAAGCTGCCCTCTGCTTTTTCTGCTTTTCTCCATAGTTTTGAGCTGCTCAAGTCTTTCAAGGACCCCTTCTTGCTTCTTCAGGAACATCAGGAGCATTTCAAAGTGGTTTGCTGGGTTGACACCATTGCTTGGCTCTAACATGAAAATTAACCAGTCTCTTTATACCAGATCAGGCATCTTGCTCTCTATTGTCTTGATGACCAATGGGTTCTTCAGTGCACCTGAGCGGCCCAGCTCCGTCAAATCAGTTAGGGCTTTCTCCAGTTTGTATGATATCAATAACTTTCCTTTGCTGATTTCCCTTCACTGGAGCCATTTTCTCTAATTCCTCAAGGCTCTCAATGACAATTGTAGACCTATTTCCATACCTGTTCTCCATGACTCTGAAGACCTCATCAGCCGTGCTGTAGGTTGACAGCCTGAGTTATTTCTTTATCCCGTCATCAACGCTGTTGAGTTGAATTTTCTTGACCTCCACTGATCCAGGTGGTTCTCCTTGTCTCTGCAAGTTCTCCCACTCCTTTCGTCATCTGTGATAACCCCTCTTGTCTCCACTGAAGGTTGGAAGAGCTGCTGGTGTGATCATGACTGTCGGAGTCGTCATGACTACAGATGGTGCAGACTTTCCTTCCTCCGGGACTCTCCGCGCGGTGGCAAAGGTAGCGGTCCTCAGCTCAAGTCCGCTGCTGGCTCCTTTGAGTTGTCTGACCCGGCCATCCAGATCCTCCTCCACTCCAGGGATCCATCGCTCCCACACCGACATGACCTTGATGACCTCTCGTACCCTCTTCCCCAGGAGATTTAGCTGCACCTCATATCCCTCAAGGTGAGTAGTAATAATAATAATACATTTTATTTAACAGCGCCTTTCAGAACACTCAAGGTCACTTTACAACAAGGAATAAATAATACACTAAAAATACATAAAAACGGCAGACAATTAAAAAACGATAAAAAGGGAGAATTCAGATTTGAACAGGTGAGTTGAGACTGGATTTGAACTGGGGTAGAGAGGTGATGTTAGGTATGTCTGGTGGGAGAGAGTTCCAAAGTTTAGGGGGCAGAGCTTTCAGCCGCTCTGCCCCCCATGGTGCTGAGACGTGAGGATGGCACGGAGAGGTGAAGGGAGGAAGAAGACCTAAGGGGATGGAGACACGGAGAAGGTCAGTCAGATAGAGGGGGGGCAAGGTTGTGGATGGCTTTGAACGTATGTAGAAGAATCTTGAAGGTAACACGGAGATGAACCGGGAGCCAGGGGAGCTGCTGGAGAACAGGGGTAATGCGATGAGTGGAGGGGGTTCTGGTGATGATGCGGGCAGCAGAGTTTTGGACCGATTGGAGTTTCCGAAGGGATTTGTGGGAGACACCATAAAGGAGTGCATTGCAATAGTCAATACGGGAGGTGACGAGGCTGTGAACTAGGATGGCAGTAGCATGGGGGGAGAGAGGAGCGGAGACGATTGATATTGCGTAAGTGAAAATATGCAGACCGGGTAATGTTATTGATATGGGATTGAAAGGAGAGTGAGTTGTCCAGGATGACACCCAGACGCTTGACCTGAGGGGAGGGGGACACTGTGGAGCTGTCAATGGTGAGGGAGAAACTGTCAGCTTTGGAAAGGGAGGATTTGGTGCCAACAACCAGAAGTTCAGTTTTGTCCCTGTTTAAATTGAGGAAGTTGATAGTGAACGAGGATTTGACTTCAGAGAGGCAGTTGGTGATGGAGGGGGGAGTTGGGCTTAGAGGAGAAGTAGAGCTGGGTGTCATCCGCAAAGCAGTGGATACCAAATTTATGGAAGATATTGCCAAGGGGGAGGATATACATAATGAAGAGGAGGGGCCCAAGGACAGAGCCCTGCGGCACACCAGAAGTGACGGGGGAAGGATCCGAGGTGAAGGAATTGAGCTGAATGAAGTGAGTACGGCCGGTGAGATATGAGTGTAACCAGTGAAGGGGTGTGTGAGAGATGCCAATAGAGGAAAGACGGTTGAGGAGGATGGGGTTAGAAACAGTGTCAAAGGCCGCAGTCAGATCAAGGAGGATGAGAATAGTGAGCAAATGAGAGTCAGATGCCATGAGGAGGTTGTCTGTAATTTTTAGTAGGGCTGTCTCAGTGCTATGGCGGGGACGAAAACCAGACTGGAAAGGTTCATAAAGACTGTTTTGGGAGAGATGAGTATGGAGCTGGATGCAACAGATTTTTCAAGGATTTTGGAGATGAAAGGGAGGTGCGAGATGGGTCGGAGGTTATTGAAGTTGTTGGGATCAAGGCCAGGCTTCTACAGGATAGGGTTGATGGCTGCAGATTTGAAGGAAGTGGGAACAGTTCCAGATGAAAGTGATGAGTGGATAATGGCTGAAATAAGGGGGAGCAGGGCGGGGAGACAGGATTTGACCAGGGGATTGGGGAGGGGATCAAGAGGGCAGGTGGAGGGTTTGGACTTGGTGACGAGCTCGAGGATGGCTGAGGGCAGGGGGAGATCAAAGTTGGAGAATTGCAGGTCGGGGAGGGGAGATCAGAATAGGGAAGGGGCGCAGCTGAAGAACCGAGTTGCTGATGGATATTCGAGACCTTAAGGGTGAAAAAGTCGCTATTAAAGACAGAAAAGAGGGTCTTTGTGTCCGTTGAGTTGGAGCAGATCAACCCAGAGTAATATTGCGATTTTGCATGAGAGATGGAGTCCTTATAGAAAGACAGTTGGGCCATGAACATGTCCTTGTGGATAGTGAGATGGGATTTCCTGTAGAGTCTTTCCAGCTGGCGGTTCCTTGATTTTGTGGCACGGAGGTTGGGAGTAAACCATGGAGCAGAGCGAGAGAAGAGGACAGAGCGAGATTTGACCGGAGCAAGAGAGCCGAGGATTCTGGAGAGACTGGTATTGTAGAGGGAGACAAGATCATCAGGGGAGGAGGAGGAGGAGTCTGGAGTCAGGTTGGCGACGGAGGAGAAAAGGGAGTCCATGTTGATGTTCTTAATATTGCGGAAGAAGATGACACAAGGAGTCTTGGAGGTGGGGAGACAGAGGGAAACATTAAATGAGAGGAGGAAGTGGTCCGTGATGTGTAGGTTGTCGGCAAAGCAGTTGGAGGGGGAGAGACCTGCGCAGCAGATTAAGTTCTGAGTGGCCTTTGATGTGGAAGGGGAAGTCCGAAAACTGATGGAAGCCGAAGCTGTCGAGTAGCGAGGAGAAGTCTTTGGTGAGAGGCAGAGCAGCATTGTCCATATGTATGTTGAAATCTCCCAGTAGAATGATGTTCGGAGAGAGTGGAGAGGTGGGAGAGAAGAGTGGAGAGTTCATTCAGGAAATCGGTGTGGGGTTTAGGAGGACGGTAGACGGAGGCAATAACTGTGGGAGTGGGGCCAGAAATCAGACAGGCGAGGCATTCCAGAGATGACCACGGAGACACGGAGACTTGGACGACCTTCCACTTCTCGCGGTAGAGAATCGCGAGACCACCTCCGCGACCGGAGCCGCGAGGTTTGCAGAGGTAAACAAACCCCGGAGGAGTGCTGTCGTTCAGATGGGAGAAGTCGCCGGGTAGCTGCCAAGTCTCAGTCAGGCACATAAAAACCAGCTTACAGTCCGTAAGGAGATCCGGGACGAGATGCCCTTTGCCCGTGAGGGAACGGATGTTCAGAAGACCGAAGCAGATGTCGGCGGTGTCGCTGGTGAGAGAAGCATTAGCCGACCTAGCCAGGCGGGCTAACACACTGTGGTTGACAGTTCTGCCGGAGTGTCTGGGAGGGCGCCGAGCGGAGGACCAGGAGGAAATCCCCTTGGAGCCGGAGAAGAGGAAACCTCGCCGGGAACCACGGTGGATGTACCTCGGGCGACGATGGAAGGTGATGTCCGGATGGCGGGCGAGAGCCGCCGGTGGAGAGCAGGATTGCCGAGAGCGGAGCCTGAGAAGCTCTGCTGCCGACTGTTGGAGTAATCCGTCCACAGGCAAGAGGAGGAGAAATAAGGCAGTCCAGACCAGGAGGGCCCATACGTAGACCTTACAGGCCCACATAAGGCGTGAAGGTCGGGAGTGACTCGAAGCCGAGCGGTGAGCCGACCAGAAGAGCTAAATTAGCCGAGTTACCCTGGTGCCACAGAGGGATGACGGCCGCTTTGATGGTGGTGACAGAGAAAAAATGGAAAAATGGAGTCCAAAAAACAAAAACCAGGAGCTGCCGTTGAGATGACTGGAAAACGTAACATTAAGATTATGCCGGTGAGTAGCGGCAGCAAAACGCGCCAGCGTTCACTCAACCGGAACCGGAAGCTCAATGACACCAATACTGTTATCCCTGAAAAACACTGTCGTGAGTACTCTCCACAGGTAGGTTTCCTGCTGCCTCGACACTCTTCTCTGCTGCCTCGACACAGATGGGAACAGAAAACACAATTAACTTTTCAAATTAATTATTACATTAAATCTTCCTTACATCATCTTTATAAGTCAATAGTCTGAAAGAGTGCATCCATAATAAGTGATAAATCATAGTTAATGTGAAAAGGACACATAACATACCAATGGCGTCTCTGGTCTACCTGAGCACAAGTGTGGTGTGGAGCACAAATGCCGCCCAGGTGCTCCCCACTATTTAATCAGGCACTGGTTATGTTTGGAGAACATGGAGGGCAGTGTGGGCACCATTTTGTTTTCTCGGGCTGAACAGCCAGGATTAGGATTAGGTTAGGGTTTGGTTTCCTCTGCTCTCCTCCACTTCATCAGTAGACTAGTGATGCTATTTCTTGTGTATTTTTTCTGCCCCCCCCCCTTCTGTGTTTGTTTACAGGTATGGCCGCCTTCAGAGCTGCATAATGACCTCCGACCCCGCTGACCCACTCAACCCGCTGCTTATTCAATATAATGTATTTCTATACTCTGTGCCTCCTCTCCCCTCCTCTCACAACATTTTGCACTTCTGAGATATTCACCTGAATGTAGAATCTCATCTCTAATGTGTATTCCATACATACATTTACTGTATTTTATTATCGATGTGCCATCACATTTTGTCATATATGAAAATTTCATTTCTTAAGGAAAGTTTTGCACAAGTAATGTTGGATGATTGATGTTTTTGATTGTGTGTCGTGGAGTTAAATTCTAATCCATTTATGTATACGTGTTTGTTGAATATACATTTATACTTTTTAAATATTGTTTTCCTCGCACGTGTTAGTTCCCCATTTAACAGAAAATAGTGTTTTCTCTCTTCTCTGCTTCATCAGTAGACTAGTGATGCTTTGTTTTCTGCCCCCCCCTTCTGTGTTTGTTTACAGGTATCTCCGTCTTCAGAGCTGCATAATGACCTCCGACCCCGCTGACCCACTCAACCGTCTGCTCATTCAATATAAGGCATTTCTATGTGTATTTCTGTACTCTGTGCCTCCCCTCTCTCTCCCCTCTGTTCCCCTCCTCTCTTCTCCCCTCTTCTCCTCTCCCCTCATCTCCTCTATCCTCTCCTACCTGTTCTATCTTCTACCTTTTCTATCCTCTACCTGTCCTCACTTCTCCTCTCTACCCATCTGTCCATCAGCAGGGGGGTTCCCCTACATGAGCCTGGTCTTGCTCAAGGTTTCTTGCTGTTAAAGGGGAGTTTTTCCTTGCCACATTGGCTTGTCTGGGGTTAGGCCATAGGATTCTGTAAAGCACCTTGAAACAATTTTTGATTGTAAAAGATGCTTTATACAAACAAAGATTGATTAATTGATAGGGGTTGGAGTGAGAGAAAGTTAATCCTAGCATCACAGGTGCCAAGATTGAAGGCACTGTCCATCATCCCGGGATCACCTCACCACCACTCTGTATCTGGGGGCTGAAATATGGGGTTAAAGCCAAAGTTAGGGTCAAGTTATGGGCCCAGGGTTAGGATTAGAGTGGGTTAAAGAGAGCCCAGGTGAGGGTTGGAATGGGTTAGGGTTAAAAAGAGCCAGGGTTAGGATTAGGTTAGGGTTTCCTCTCCTCCACTTCATCAGACTAGTGATGCTATTTGTTGTGTATTTTTTCTGCCCACCCCCCTTCTGTGTTTATTTGCAGGTATCTCTGCCTTCAGAGCTGCATAATGACCTCTGACCCTGCTGACCCACTGAACCCGCTGCTTATTCAATATAATGTATTTCTGTACTCTGTGCCTCCTCTCCCCTCCTCTCACAACATTTTGCACTTCTGAGATATTCACCTGAATGTAGAATCTCATCTCTAATGTGTATTCCATACATACATTTACTATATTTTATTGATGTGCCATCACATTTTGTCATATCTGAAAATTTCATTTCTTCAGGAAGGTTTTGCGCAAGTAATGTTGGATGATTGATGTTTTTGATTGTGTCGTGGAGTTAAATTCTAATCCATTTATGTACACATGGTTTTTGAATATACATTTATACTTTTTAAATAATTGTTTTCCTCGCATGTGTTATTGCCCCATTTCTTTCATAATAGTGTTTTCTCTCTTCTCTGCTTCATCAGTAGACTACTGATGCTATTTGTTGTGTATTTTTTCTGCCCCCCCCCTTGTGTGTTTGTTTACAGGTATGGCCGCCTTCAGAGCTGCATAATGACCTCCGACCCCGCTGACCCACTCAACTGGCTTCTTATTCAATATAATGTATTTCTATGTCTATTTTTGTACTCTGTGCCTCTCCTCTCCTCTCCCCTCTTTTCCTCTCCCCTTATCTATCCTCTCCCCTCCTCTCCTTTCCCTTTTTCTCTCCTCCCTTCTCTCCTCTCTTCTCCTGTCCCCTCTGCTCCACTCCCCTCTTCTCCCCTCCTCTCTCCTCTCCTACCTATTTTATTCTCTACCTGTGCTCACTCCTCTCTCTCTGTCCAGCCGGCCATGAGCAGGAGGGTCCCCCTACATGAGCCTGGTCCTGCTCAAGGTTTCTTGTTGTTAAAGGGGAGTTTTTCCTTGCCACTGTTGCTAGTCTGGGGTTAGGTCCTGGGATTCTGTAAAGCACCTTGAAACAATTTTTGATTGTAAAAGACGCTATATAAACAAAATTAATTGATAGGGTCAGGGGTTTGGGTCAGGGGTCAGGGTGAGAGAAAGTTAATCCTAGCATCACAGACACCACGATTGAAGGCACTGTCCATCACCTCTCATCCCGGGATCACCTCAGCACCACTCTGTATCTGGGGGCTGAAATATGGGGTTAAAGCCAAAGTTAGGGTTAAATTATGGGCCCAGGGTTAGGATTAGAATGGGTTATAAAGAGCCCAGGTGAGCGTTACAATGGGTTAGGGTTAAAAAGAGCCACAGTTAGGATTAGGTTAGGCTTTGGTTTCCTCTGATCTCCTCCACTTCATCAGTAGACTGTTTCTTGATGCTATTTGTTGTGTATTTTTTCTGCCCCCCCCTTGTGTGTTTGTTTACAGGTATGGCCGCCTTCAGAGCTGCATAATGACCTCCGACCCCGCTGACCCACTCAACCGGC